>SNQJ01S0188275.1:0-18361 GCA_010110895.2 Picea sitchensis | reverse complement strand
AAGTGACAACATCCAAATCCCATAGCAGAAGAGATGGGCATGGGAATGATAGGAATTCAAGGAGTAGGATAAGACGCCATCCTTCCCAAGAGAAATCCATCTGGATAATTTTCAAACTTTCATAAAAATTATGTTGAGCTATCTGCAATCCTTCATTAATCTCCAAGGTTTGTTTCTTAAAGGTAGAGATATCAATTATTGTACTTTCAATTGTAGTTATTTGGGCTTGTAATTGGATTATGAATGCATCTCTCTTAGAAATGGTATTCTTACTCATGTGCTAATCATGAAGACTTGTCCTCAATTTCTCTTCTAGTTGTTTGATCTGTTGATCATAACTTTCTCTGACCTGAGCTAGTTCAGAATTAACTTTCTCCCTAATAATGACCTTTGTTTGTCTCAAATCATTTTGTAACTTCTCAATTAAAATATTTTTCTAGTAGAACTACTCTCTTAAATTATCTATTGACCATAAATTAGATGTTGCAAAAGCCCCTAGAGAATTTGCTACCTGTTTTGAAAATTTAAGGTCACTCTGTCCTTAACCATCAAATATCATCCTCTGTATTTTGGTGATTGTATCTCATTTCTTCTTAATTTCTCTCCACAAAATAAATTTCCTCTTTTTGTTGAAGAAGAAATCCGACGAAGGCATTTTTTCCAGTTCAATGGGTGTCAAATCTTTTACGTTTACTACCTCTGAATCAGGTATTCCAGAACATGTTGCAAAAGGAGTTAAAGATGGGATGGGTGATTCAACTGTAGTAGATTCCCCTTGAGCAGTAACATCCTTTCCAATATTTTTAGTGTCTGAAGTCATCTGAGGAAAAATATGCCCATGCTTAATAAAAGGTTCAAAGATTGGCAATGTTTCTTGTATGGTATTACCTGGTAGAGTTGATTATGTCCCTATTGTACCCTTGGATAATATCTTTGTTTTTTTTTTCAACTTCCTTAGTTTTGACCTCATACAAGTCATGTTGATTGGGATTGGATGATGGTAGCACTTCTGAATTTGGATTACCATTATGAGAAAAACTTTGCTCTGCTTGTAAAATATTTGGCAAACCACTTCTCATGTGCCTTTGGAAATTAAGAAAATATGATTGTTCTTTGTCAAGAAGATTCTGGAATCTGGATATCACTTCATTATATGATCTTGCTCCTTACCTCATCAAAAGGTGAATCTTCATGAAAATATTTCTTCATATTGAATTGGGCAAAATCATTTTCGACCACTTTGTGTGGATCATGTTTTTGAATTCAATGGTAGACAATGTAATATCATTTAAGGCTAAAGCTTTAACCTTAGCGTGTCCAAAATATGACAATGAAAATATACCAACTTGTATAGGATAGGCTGTCCATACCCTTTTTTATGCAGCCTTCAGTTCGTTGGTGATACCTGCAAAAACTCTCTGATATGCTACCTCCCTGCAGATAAGTCTATCTGGTAGAGCATGAGGGGATGCATAACAACCAAAAACTTTGATATAAGAGAAATTCTCTTCAATATACCAATATGCAATTGTACCTAAATTTCCCATTATTTGTTTAGAATTTATGGGAGGAGGATTACCATATAAGACTTCATGAATTGGTATAAAAACATTATGGCAAATTTCATAAAAATAATCTTTTGCATTTTCCTCCCACAGTTTGGAATGATAGATATGTATTGGTTCAGTGACTATTGGGGTCCAATTCCAATTCATCAAAGCAAATGGGGTTTTGAAACACATAACATCCATAATGTATGCTAATATGTAAAAGGGAGCATGTTCTCCTTTAGATATATGAGTTGTATAAACCTCTATTTGTTTGACCAAATTATCAGACAACAACCTTCCCCGATCAAAAGTAAAACCTTGTGCAACTTCATGAATTATAGGGACCCAATCTATAGTGAAATGTGTGGGGTTGTTCTTCCATACAATCTACAAAGAATCATATCTACATACATAATGTGTGCAACACAAGAAGTTGTAGAATATATGCCATGACTATCTGCTTTAAATTTGTTTTCATTTCCCCAACAAGTTTTAACTATATCATGGATACTCTTATCATAATCTGTACATTCATCTTTTTCAAACTTCTTCGCAAATTGTGCATTGTAAAAATATTTGGGATTACTGGACAATTTATACATTACTTGGATGTCTTTGGGTCAGAATGAGTCGACAATACTCCTTTGATGGTTGTAGATGGTTTTGGTCGATATATCCACATGTTCTAGAGCCCAGCGTATCATGTCTGAATAAGATAACAATTTTGGCCTTGCTGTGACTTTATGCAGCTCTGACTTGGCCACCTCCTTGAGCTTATTTGTGGTTAACACATCTTTGCCCTCGCTTGATTCATCTTAAGGGATGGATTTCTCATCTTCCAAAATTTCATAAACCCACATCCATGATTTGATGTTGTTTGCTAGGCGAGCAGTAGTATTTGAGTAAATATCCGAATTTGGGTTCGACTATTCTAAAGAGTGATCTTGTCTTTTTGTTGTTTTGTATGGTGCCATGTTTTTTCATCTACAATATTAGCTCCTGTAAGAAAACAAGACTTATGAATACGAAGGCAAAGACAAGATAAAATTATGGATGCGAAAAGAGAAATGATACAAAGTTCAAATCTTTTATAAAATCAAAATACAAGACACTAATTAATTCTACATTCAATCACTAATTAATTCGAATGACTGAATAATCATGATAAAGATGGTGAATTTATACCTCACGACAACGAACTTAATTCAATTTTTTCACACTGATCATGTTTAATTTACCTTAATAATCATGATTATTGAAAGTAAGTATTTCGACACTTTAGCATTTGTGGCTTTGAATAAGGAATGTTAAACATCTCCCGAAGGTCGAAGTCACATAGTGATGAATTATGTTAATCAAGATTAAGTTAATTAACCGTTGCTTTGTTTTTTAAGGCTTCAATGCTTCAGAACTTCGTGACTCTAGAGCTCCGTGACTTCGAGACTACTGAAATAGAAATTTTAAAGTTATCCCAAAGGTTGGAGTTGCGAAGTAATTGCTTACCGTTAATTGTGCTTAATAAATCATTACTTAACCTTTAATATTTGGTAATTCGACGCTTCTTGGATTCGTTGATAATGTGATATCCTGAAGGACGGTCTCCCAGAGTGACATGACATGATGACACGTCATGAGAACATAGGTGAAACATGTCATCCTAAAATGTGTGAATTATGTGTCCACAAATGCCCAAAATGAATGCCACATGTCTCCACGTGTAAAGAATGTGAGGTGGCATAAGACACTTCAACCGAGTATTTTACTTTATAAACTAATATCTTGGAACTTCGAGACTCCGGAGCTTCGCGACTTCGAGGTTAAAAGGACCTTTTAAAACGTTTAACCTAAGTGTCAAAGCGCAAAGTCCCGAAGTGGAACTTCAAATGAGAATTGTACTTTTGTTTAAATATTTCGCAGCTTTAAATCCCTGAAATCCCGCAAACTGTCGATCTTGATAAGCATCAGGTTTAACGATTAAGGATTGATCCGACCTGTCAAAACATAACAAAAATTGTATTAGTGTATAAAATGGTAATTCTAAAGCTAAAATTTTATTTTAAAATGACAAAAATTAGGAACAAATTAAAAAGTATTCAAAATTTGAATTTTTATTTGAAATTTTGACTTAATTTCCAACATGGGTTATTATTATTATCAAGAAAAACATATATTAGAGTAATTGAAGTTTTTTTTTATTGTACTTAAAGAGTATATTATAGATACTGAGAGTATATATTCTATTGAAGGAGAATGTAATTATATCAAAGGAAGGATTTCAAAATTGAAGTTTTAAGAAGTGCACCATTTATTATAGAAAAAAAAGATCCAGTTTAATTATCAAAGGGGTATATAAACGCTTTCTAATCAGGAAATATCTATCGTAAATTATGGATGAGACCAAAATGGACATCTCTAAAATGACAAAAGAAATATTTACTTATGAAGGTTGTCAAACTTTATGTTATGGGTTTTCGACACTAAAGGGGAGTATTCAAGGAAGAGAGGTTAACATTGTTATTAACTTGGACCATAATGCAAATTACATGAATATTGACTTGGAAAATCAATTATTAATTCTAGAGCCGAATATAATTGAAAAGGAAGATTATTTTCGAATTAAGGAGTTACAAGTGACGGTTGATGAATATGAGTAAATATCCCAATTCTATGTTACAACTATGTATAAAGAATAAATTGACATCATTATCGGGTTACCCTGGTTTAAAAATCTAGGTACTTTCATCTCAAACATGGAGAAAAAGTCGGTGACGTTTCCCCATAAGAAGAAGATGATGACACTTCAAGTCACTACTATGAGGTCAAAATCAACAATACCTTCATCAGAAGACTTTAAAGATATCTCGAAGGTGATCCTTCAAGAAAATCAAAAGTCGATGTCAAGGATGCAAAAAGAATTTGACGAAGTTATCCAAGATAAAAACGAAGAATTTTTTCGTTTAAAATAACACAGTCAAAAAGTACTTACATAGATCAATAAGTCAAAGGATCGAAAACAATGTGTTCCGAAGTTGGAACAAGAGAACCAAGATCTCGAGAAGAACCTATCAGAAAAAAATGAAGAAAATTATTATTTGAAGAACCTCAATCACGAGCTACTAGAACAAATCAGAAAGTTGAAAGAACAAAAACTTGAAAATCTAGACAATAAAAGCTCAAGAAGATGCCAATCCAGTTGAAGAAAAAACATATAGAGATGTTGGAGTACAAATGATGGGAACTCTGAGTGTACGTTCTAATAAAAGTTCATTAATTAACCAAGAAACATCAATGTGTGAAGAAAATCATATATTGAAATTAAACTAAGAAAACGCTACAAGTATGATAAGGGAAAATCATGTTATAAGAACTCATCATCGACATCCAAATCACAAGAGAAAATATCTTAACCAATCATAATATCAATGTCATTCAGGGTGGGAATGACTAACTTATCATCCGAAAAATATTGATACCAACACAATTAAGTCTCATGATAACCATTCATCATGGAAGTGTAACGTTCCGCTAAAGATTGAATTAGGATGGTCTGACCCTTTCACAATTCGATAGTTCCACTCAACTCTTCGTCACTCATATCGTCTTGTATCATCAACCCTAACAATACCAAAAACAAAAAATCATGCAAAGGCATTGCTAGCCAAAACGAAAATGTAAGCCTCTCCATAAATATGCTTTGAGGACAAAGCATTTATAAAGGGGAACGTTATGTAACACACACACACACACACACACACATATAATGAATAATTATTAATTAACAATTAACCATTAGTGAAGAGACACCTCATATGAAAGGTCATCTCTCTTATGAAAGGACACCTCTGCATGGGTATAGATACATCCTTCATTTATCATTGTAATCATCTCATATATTGTATCTATTCTCATACATTTTACTCAATATATTATTATTTCATAATAAATGGAATACTATATATTCCAAGTATTTTGGATATTTACATAGTGAACCAAGTTGGTTCACCACTATGGTATTAGAGCTAAGTTTTGATTTGGTGTTTAGCCACACTCAAGTATTTAAAAAAAAATTATGATCCCCTGGTCTTTGATCAAAGCTAGGCCCTTGGCCATACTTTTATTAGACCTCGTATGATCTGGCTTTTGGCCATTCTCACAAATTTTGTTGAAGGAATTCCACTGTAAATCTCATAACATAACTAGAATTGATGAGAAGAAAAAAATTAAAAGCATACATATAATTTCATTCTGTTGTTAGAAAAAGAAAAAGCAAAAGCAAAAAGCAAAAAAATATCGTACACATATGTTGTACCAGTAAAATTTTTACTTTTATGCAATTAATAGTAATCAACAAATCGTACAGGAGTTAGTAATTTTGTTTATTACAAGGAGCGACCACTCTACGTAGAGTTGTATGTTATCATCGTGGAGTTAACACAACATAAATTACAATTATAATTGACCAATCACGAGACCGCATTTTTACAACTGTCCATACCACCTCCATTGTTATTTAATATAGACCGCATTTTTACAACTGTCGTACATATTCCATACGTTGACTAAGAGCTTAAAGTCGTACCCATCCATACAGTTGTATGGCTTCAAATTTTTAAAAAGTCAAATATGTATTAAAGGGGATTAAAAGGTGATTAAAAAAGTGATTTTAAAAACCTCAAGTTTCAAAGTTATAAAAAGGCTCATTTGAAGTAAATAAAGAATAATCTTTTCATTGTATTAAGTCTCAAGTATTAAAGCATAAAGTAAGGTTGTATGTATTATTTATATATATATATATATATATATATATATAGCTTGAGTGGGCATAATGGTTAAGAACATGTGTTTCCTCTTAAGAGGTCACAAGTTCAAATCCAAAGGGGGGTAGGGTATGTATACCTCCGTAGACTTTACCAGTCAAATTGTTGGGCGGAGGGGGGTTCCTTGTCTCACAAACAAGGGGGTCTCGTACACCAATTTGGTGTGGCTTGGTTGTGACCTTAAAAATAGATTATTATTATTATCAAAAATAAATCAAGTTTAATATTAAAATACATTTAAGAAAAATGGAAAGGTAAATAAGTGAATATAAGCCATCTTTTATAAAGTTGAAAATGAGCTTCTAAAGTTACAAGAAGGGAATACATTGTTTTATTCCAGGTTCGAGAGTTAAGTCAAAGGGGTTATTATTAGTCCATGCCAAAGGCGTAGAGGAACTATAACGATCGATAATTCGTTGACTTCATATTAGTTTGTTCTTTGACTAAAAATATTTGCATAATCTCTATTGTTGGAACTAGAGAACTAAAAACATTGATTTGTATATAATAAAAAATACCATATATGTCATGGTCTGATTGAATAACAAATTGGAGGTCTTTTTGCCAACTTCACTATTCCCAATGTTTTATATGTTAGCATATCCAAAGTTTTTGATCATGGAGAGTCAGTTTTGAAATTTTACTATTTTTATTAAAATGTTTAGATATACAAAGTTTTGAGCATCGAGAGTTAGTTTTTTATTAGTTGACTTCATATTAGTATGTCCTTTGACTAAATTTTTGTTTGCATAATCTCTATTGTTCAGACTATTGTTATTATTATTAATATTTTTATTAATTGTTATTATTTTATATTATTATAAAATAATAAAATAATTATTTTTCTTACGTAAACAGACCTGCCACACTGCATTCTTTTTTAAATGTTTACACAGCGTGAGGCCCTTCGACGGTCCCGACAGACTTAAATGTTTACCTAACAGGCCTCACAGCCTTAAATGTTTACTTAACATGCTTGTTACAATACATTTTCCTTTGATTTGTTTTATACAATGTTGTCTGTAGTGCATATGGACAATATTGTTCTTTAGCGGCATTACCAGTTCAGTGGTTGATGCTTACGCGTTGCTTCTTCACTAGTTTCTTGTTTGCCTGTTGTTGCTGCTCTTGTTTGCCTATTGATCTTGTTGCAGTTTGCACGCTTAGGATTCTGCAACCGCGATTAGAACTGCGCTTCTGTCGTTCCCCATTGACGGGTGGGTTTCACTGCCATGTTTACCTTCCTATTCGTTGTTTGTTGTTTGTTATTTCCAGTTTGCAAGTGAAAATTTTCAATACTGGAAATGCCTGAGTCAAAATCCTCTTGCATAACATCTTTGTATGTGAGTACTACGACCAAAGAACCAGGAATTATTGGTCTTGTTCTTGAACGTCAATGTTCAACACAGAACCCACCTCTATAGCAACCATCCTCATTTTTTTTGTTCCTGAAAACCATACGTTTGGTGCATTTTTTTTCAGGTTGTTCCCCTCTTATCACATGTGCCCATTCAATGTCCTAGACATCAAACCAGGAGTCGTTGGATAATAGCAATGCAAAAAAAAACATGAGGTACAGTCTGAAGAAAATGCACCAAACGTATGGTTTTGAGGAACAGAAAATCTGAGGAGAAAATTCGATTTCCTTTTTTATATGTCACTGTGGCTGCGATAAAGGTGGGTTCTGTGTCGAACATTGGAGTTCAGGAACAAGACCAGGATAACATTACAGTCATGTTTCTCTGGTTGTAGTAGTCACATACAAAGATGTTCTGCAAGAGGATTTTGAGCATTCCCAGTATTGAAATTTCTTGCTTGCAAACTGGAAAAAACAAACAACGAATAGGGATGCAACCATGGCAGTGAAACTTACTCGTGAATGGGGAACGACAAAAGCGTAGTTCCAATTGCATATGCAAAATGCCAAGCATGCAAACTGCAACTATCTTAAATGTTTACACAGTGGGAGGCCTTTGGACGATCCTCACATCCTTAAATGTTTACCTGACATGCCTCACAGCCTGAAATGTTTACTTAACAGGCGTGTTACAATACATTTTCCTCTGATTTTTTTATACAATTTTGTCTGCAGTGAATTTGGGAAATATTGTTCTTCACCGGAATTCCTGGTTGACTGGTTCATGCTTGCTCGTTGGTTCGTTGGATGCTTCTTATTGTTGTTTGATTCAACTTTGCAGAGTTGAGGTCCTGCGACTACAGTTGGACCTCTTGGTACTTGTTCATTGGTTTGTTGTTTGCTGCTTGTTCTTGTTTGCTTCAACTTTGCAAGGTTGGGGTCCTGCATCTGTAGTTGGACCTGTTGTTGCAGTTTCCAAGCCAGGGGCTGCACTTCTGTCATTCCCCATTCACCGGTGAGTCTCAGTGCCGTGGTTGCATTCATGTTCGTTGGTTGTTGTTTGCTATTTCCAGTTTGCAAGTAAGAATTTTCAATACCGGGAATGCATAAGCCAAGATCCTCTTGCAGAACATCTTTGTATGTTACTACTACGACCAGAGAAACATGAGTGTGATTTTTTCTCGGTGTTTTTCTTGAGCGTCGTTGTTTGCCAAAGATCCCACCTCTGTCCCAACCATACTGACATATAAAAAAAAAGGAAAACATTTTTTTTCCTTGTATTTTCTGTTTTTGAAAACCATGCGTTTGGTGCATTTTTTTCATGTTGTTCCCTTCCAAATCATCTTGTTCCCCTTTGAATGTCAATGCTGGGCTTAGAACCCGCCTCTATTGAAGCCATAGTAAGATATAAGAAAGGAAATCAAATGTTCTCCTCATATTTTATGTTCCTGGAAACGATGTGTTTGTCAGAGAAATAGGAGTGTGATGTTATCTTGTTCTTGTGTGAAAACAATACGTTTGGTGCATTTTTTTCACTCTCTTCCCACCAAAACATCTTGTTCCCATTCGAATGTCAATGTTGGGCACAAAATCCACCTCTGTTTCACCCATAATGAGATATAAAAAAGGAAATCAAATGTTCTCCTCATATTTTTTGTTCTTGAAAACCATACCTTTGAGTGCAACCTTGGCACTGAAACTTACCCGTCAATGCGGAACACCAAAAATGCAGTTCAAATCGCAGATGTAGAATCCCAATGGTGCAAAGTGCAACAACAAGGCCAACTGTGGATGCATGACTTCAACTTTGCAAAGTTGAAGCAAATGAGAAGAAGCATCAAACAACAAACGAGTGAGTGAATTGACAAGGCATTGTTTTGTGACTACTATCGGGCTTCTGTTTTGTGGTTGAATTCCATAATAGAGGGTGTGGGCATGGCCACGAATTGTTGTGGACAGAGGGTGCACCGGTCTATGGAAATGACAACATCTCACAGATTGAGTAGTTTCTGGACAAATACATGACATGCAACACAAATCATTTGGATCTAGGGCTTGCCAAAGTTCATAGACAGTATCATACAAGAAGCTGCAAAAAACCAAAAAAATCACATTTCATATACAACTTCCCTGTGCCGCCAATGAGAACAATAATAATCGTAGATACAATTAGTTTTGAGGACAATGTTCTCATTGAGAAATCTAAATCTTTGTTCACATTTCTAGAACAAGGAGACTTTGATGACTTAATGAGCTTCCAAGACTTCTTGGCAGAGCTAAATCTAACAGAAGCTGAGCACTTCCAATGCATACAATCTACACTTAAACAACCAACAATTTTCCTTAAACGAAAACTTTGACATATATGGAATAACATTTTCTCCAAGTACCAACTAGTTATGTGGAATGCACATACAGAAACACAGTATGTCCTCAATGCATATGCCACAACATCATATTATGCCTCGTACATGGAAAAGGTTGACAAATCTATGACAAGTGCATTCAGAAGAATACACAAAGAACATGAAAGAAATCATATTGATACAATGCAAATGATACATGCACTTGGAAATACATTGCTTAATCTTCAACAAATATCTGCTCAACAAACAGTCGACGTTGCACTTTCCCTGCCCCTGAATTGTGGTTCATGGAAATATGTCTTCACAAACACATCTCCACTTGAGAAACACAAATTGGAACATGGTTTTACATTTGGGCCACCAAAAATACTATTAAAATAAAATAATATGAAAAATGTTGATATAGATATAAACAACATTTCTTTGGACTTGAACCAGAGTTTGTCGAGCTCCAACTATATTTCATAGCTGAGAATGTTTTTCCCATAGTTAATGTGTTTCTATGGATTGACTAAGTGTTGTTGTGTGACGAATAGAGTTATTTTCTCCCTTTCTTTTTCCTCTTCTATACTTACCCATTTTTCCCTTTTTTTCTTCCTCTCTATTATCCGTTTGTGGTTCTATACTTAGTCGCATTTCTATGCTCGCGGGTTCCTGGGGTGGCTAACTGACAAATCCTCATCTCCATCTATATCTTCACATCATGAGTCTGACCGACCGTTGTTCATTTGCATACTTAGCCAATTTTATGGTCGTGGGTTCGCGGGTAGGTGCTATCGAACTCTCATGCCCTGTGTTCAGGGTATACACCTTGCACCTAGAACTTTGGTGATGTACAACTCGACCCTAGACTCTTCAAACTCGCAAGCCTGACTCTACCTATGATGACTCTGTCTCACTGCCCCGCCTTTCCATACTTAGTCGAGTCTTCAAAGTTTCATGGGTTCACGGACTCCCGACTTCACAAAAGTTTGGAAGCATTTTTCGCTCCCCTCCATCCCCACCACCTTACCCCCTTCCCAATGCACATTAATTATGATTTTACTAGTGACAACTCACTAGGCAGGTTCAAAAAGATTGGCGTTAATAAGTGGAAAGCTCGAGGATATCTCCCATTGAAACACATTAATGGGCGAATATTATGGGATCTAATGATTTTTTGTGTCCATCTTGAATTTGCAAAAAATGTTGGTTATTTTTAGCTTTTTTAAGGCATCATCATAGTAAGAATGCAATATTGTGCTAGCCCACTGTCATGCACAAAGGTGTTGACATCATGTCCCTTTCTAATATTGTGCATATATTACAGGTTGTCATATTTGAGAATATGCTTGCATATGGAAATGTTAACTCATATTTTCTCTATCGCCTATGCGTTTCAACAAACTTTGCAAGCCGAAAACACCCTTCAAATTGGAACATGGTTTACATTTGGGCCACAAAGATACTATTAAAATAAAATAGTATGACTGGTATTTGAATAAATATAAACAAATTCTCTTGGTACTTGAACATGAGTTTGTCGAGGTCTAGCTATATTCCATAGCTGAGAATGTTTTTCCCATAGTTAATGTTTATGGCCGCGAGTTCCCAAATTGGCGTTATCAAACTCTCATGTCCCATGTTCCATGATATACATCTTGCACCCAAAACTTCCGTGGTATGCAATTCGACTCCTAACTCCTCGAACTCGCAAGCTTCACTCTACCTACGATGAGTTTGTCCTCGTCCGTCTAACCGCCCCGCCTTTCCATACTTAATTGATTCTTCACCTCTTGTTGTCCCAGATTCGCAGGTTCACGGACTACCGGGTTCAAAAAAGTTTGAAATCATTTATCGCTCTCGTCCATCCCCGCCTACTTCGCACACTTCCCAATGCAAATTACTTACGCTTTTACTTGGTGACAATTCACCACACAGGTTTGAAAAATTGGCATTAATAACCGAAAAGCTCGAGGACATCTCCGATTAAAATGCATTGAAGTAAGATCTATGGGAGATTATATTATCATCTTCCGGTGTTCATTTTAAATACTACCAGGACACAATTATTGTCACATGTTGCAATGCAAACAATTCTTCATCAAAGCATTAGCTTTTCTCACAAGCACCCCATATGCACTCCAGTCACCTGGTATCGAATTGGCAAAGGTCAATATTCTAAGATCTAAACTTTTTTTTTATGGCTCTTGAACTCGGAAAAATTGTTGCTTCCTTTAGTTTTTTTAAGGCATTCGGCCCCGCCTTTCCATACTTAGTCGATTCTTCACCTTCTGTTGTCACAGATTCGCAGGTTCCTGGGCTTCCAGGTTCACAAAACTTTCAAATCATTTTTCTCGCCCTTCCCAATGCACATTAATCATGCCTTTATTAGTGACAACCCACCACACATATTCGAAAAGATTGGCATTAATAGGAAAAAAGGTCGAGGAAATCTCCCATTATAATGCATTAAACCAAGATTTACGAAAGATTATATTATCATCCTCCAGCGTTCATTTTAAATACTTATTCACATTTCCCTCTATCATCGAAAACTTGGGCTTTAAGGTGCCTTCCTTGTAATATTCCTGGTCATCCACATGTGAGACAACTTAGAGATGCCATTCAAGCCCAATTGAAAGACGAGCAATTATGCCCCGCCTTTCCATACTTAGTCAATTCTTCACCTCCTGTTGTCACAGATTTGCAGGTTCCCGAGCTTCCAGGTTCACAAAAATTTGAAAGCATTTTTCGCGCCCTTCCCAATGCATATTAATCATGCCTTTATTTTTTATAACTCACCACACATATTCGAAAAGATTGACACTAATAGGTGAAAATTTCAATGACATCTCCCATTAAAACGCATTAAACCAAGATTTATGGAATATTGTATTATCAACCTCCAACGTTCATTTTAAATACTTATTCCCATTTCCCTCTATCATTGAAAACTTGGGCTTTAAGGTGCCTTCCTTGTAATGTTCTTGGTCATCCACATGTGAGACAACTTAGAAATGCCATTCAGGCCCAATTGAAATACGAGGGAATGGTTTTATGTGACGTCAGCTTTGAGGGGAATTTTTTTTGTTAGCCAACAGAAACTCAGACAAAAAAAATTCAAGTATCTTATGATTGGTATTCTCCCTGTATTGGATGCTTTAGTTGGTTGAAAGGCTTGCCTAAAGATTTGAGTGTTGAACTTCTTTGTTTTATTACTGGAAATTGGAAGGGACTTTCAAGTCACCTGCAAAATGCTCCCTTGTTGAAGTATATAGATTCTTCCAACAACACAAATTTGGCAAGTGTATCAAATCCTGCAGACCACACCAGAATTTATCTTTCGTTAGAGGAGTCGCACATATCGTGGCTTACAAAATGGTCTGGAATATTTGGAAGCAACGCCAAATACAACTCCATCCGCAAATTTACTCAGAAGGAAATTATAAATTCCGGTCATCACGAATGAGAGAAACTCTATGGGTAGTTGAATCAACATCCTGAAATTACAGAAGTTTCTATGTCAAAGTTTATTGAGCAACTTTTGGGTGTAGTAACAGCCTTGACAGAAAGTCAGCTTCTTTGTCAAAGTTTGTTCACTGACCTCTAGATGTAGTAACGGACTCAACATACAATGAACTTTCTATCACTACTGCACATTTTTTTCACTATTCATATGCATATAATTGCATCTGGGTCAAAGAACTTACCGCTCTTTGCAAGAATATTCTCCTGGTGGTTGAAGGTGGGTATCTAATTAGGGAACGAGGATCTCAAAAGTTTTTGATGCCTGCATCAACAAGTAACTGGGAAAAGTTAATGGGAAGGAATTCTAGACTATGGACTTTGCAACACTTTCTGAATATTACTTTATACTACCACCTTCGGCAGGAAGTTTGACGTATTCAGGTAATGATTTGGTTTATGAAGATCACCTTTTACCACCACCTTCATGTAATGATTTTGTTTCATTCTCTAGAAGAGACCTTGATGTAGTAGATATTCTAGAGCTATTTCCACTGAATATCAATCTTCATGTTGTTTCTCGTGCTTTGAATAAGGAGAATACATTTCTTCTGTTGCAATGGATCCAATATTTGAAAAATATGGAAGTTGATCGATGCTTGATGTATTGATTTGTCTGGTTCAAATAAATCGCCATGGCCTCGCCGCAAGCATCTCTCGATTTTTTCAACATGATCACAGGTCGATAAGCACAAAGTGCCTTCCTGGTCGTAGAGTGTTTCCATCCCTAGATTGCATTTGCACAGTTTCTTTTATTGCTACCTTGTTTCTTTCTCCTGGTGGTGGAACCTTCTATCCCAACCAACATGATGGAAATAAACTAGCTCTAGGGAGTTTGATCACTTTTGAGGATCTGAGTTGACTATATATTAATTTCGGTTAACTTAAAAATGTTTATGTGTGCAACCTAATGTTAGACATAGAAAATACAATTTCTTGTATTTTAAAATATAAAATAATGTATTCTTTTAACACATGACTGGTCAAACATTTTCAGGCGTTGTTTGGGATTCACGTCCTTCAAGGATGTTAATTAATTACACAATTAATATTGCTCGTGGCAATGCAATCAACCCGTCGTCGACTATGGCAATTGCATTAACACTGCAATGTCTAGATAATAAATGTTTGACATGCACCTAATGTCGAGGCCATCATCGCACATGACACCCAACCTCCAAATATTTATGGACTCACAGCAACATTGTAATTGTCATGACAAAGAAATACTAAAGTCGATGCTCTTTTGGAGGTCTGACAACCCTGCAATCTAAGTGCTTTGACAATGACATGCCTACTTGTTCACCGCATTATCGCCCTGCAGTCGATGGCATTGTTCCCGTTACCACCGCCATTGTCTATATGCGAGGTTGAAGTTATCTGGAGCCTGGGGTCACCGCCAGTGTGGATGTCTAAAGCTGAAGCTACCTGGAGTCTGGGGTCACGACTTGATACACTTGACATTAGTACCAGTATTGATATAAAGTTGATTTTATGTTGAATCTGTTACTACATCCAGAGGTCGCTCAACAAACTTTGAGATAAAAGTTGGTTGTCTATCAAGTCTGTTACAACTTTGAGATAGAAGGTTCTGTAATTTTAGAATGTTGATTCAACCACTCATACAGTTTCTCACCTTCACGAGGATCCAAATTTATAATTTCCTTCTGAGTATATTCGGGCATGGAGTAATATTTGGCGTCACCTCTGAATATTCCAGACCATTTTGTGAGCCACGATATGTGCCACTCCTATGACAAAAGATATATTCTGGTGTGATCTGCAACATTTGATACACTTGCCAAATCTGTCTTGTTGGAAAAAGTTATATACTTCAACAAAGGAGCATTTTGCAGGTGAATTGAACGTCCCTTCCAATTTACAACAACAAAACAAAGAAATTCAAGATACAAATCTTCAGGCAGGCCTTTCACCCAAACAAACGATCAAATACAGGGAGAATACCAGTCACAAGATACTTGAATGTTTTTGTTTAAGCTTCTGTTGGCTAACATATTTTTTTCCCCCAAAGATGATGTCACATAAAACCACTCCCTCGTCTTTGAATTGGGCCTAAATCGCATCTCTAAGTTGTCTTAGATGTGGATGACAGGGAACATTACAAGGAAGGCACCGTAAACCCTAACTTTTGGATGATAGAGGAAATTAACACTTAGCAAAGTATGGAATGTTGAATAAAAAGCTAATGCAGGCAGGCCATATCTAGAAGAGAAAAACTATTCAAGAAGTTGGGATAGATCTAGTTGGCAATACCCATGAAGTCCAAGACCCGAAATTGATATTCAACTCATTGTTTTTAACCAGGCAAGCATTTGCTGATCAAGTTGATATCTATAAAAGACTGTCTACAGGCTTGATTCTTGTACATATTTGCTTTTTTGGTCCGCGGGAGCCCCAATCGCAGTCATTATGCAAAACACATTTAAATTTCAGAGAATATGTGTGGAACTATTTCAAAAGATCTATTTTGGGAAATAATCTCAGTTGTATTTTGTAACCCAGTTTATCTGAATATAAAATGTTTGAGGTTTTTGTATGGTGTTTTCCAATGTTTAATATTGTTTTTTTTTTCGTATTTTTTTCGTATTTTTTTTAAATTGACTCATTTTCCTGTACAACTATTGATAGATGAATTCAACCTCTTTCTACAAGAATTTAAGATGCTCTTTGATCCGTAGTTAAACATGTACGACAAGCTTTTTTTCCCCCTCCCCAACACTTCGATTTAAATAAAAGCTACTCTATTCGCTTGTTACATTTTACATGGAAGAATAACTTGTGATAGGAAATAGTTCTATGGCGCCCACCCTATACTTAAGAAAGAAATGGGTGGACCCGTCCTGCTTTCATTCTTCGAGGCCTCGTAAATACAGTCAATTAATGACTTTATTTCAGGTGTTGACGTCATGTTCTTGTTCAATGTTGTGCATATATTACAACTTTTTCTATTTGAGAATATACTTGCATATAAAAATGTTACACCATATATATTTTTTTCTATTGCTTATCGGTTTGGACGAAATTTGCAAGTCGAAAAACACCCTACAAATTGGAAGATGGTTTACAATGGGACCACAAATAATCTATTAAGATATATTAATATGAATACTATTTGAATAAATATAAACAAATTCTCTTTAAACTTGAAGTTGTCTTTGTCGACATCCAAGTATATTACATAGTTGAGACTAAATGTTCGTTTCTCCCTTTCTTTTTCCTCCTCTATACTTACCCATTTTTCCCTTGTCTTCTTCCCCTCTGTTATCCCTTTTTTGGTTCTATACTTAGTCACATTTCTATGATCACGACTTCCTGGTTTGGTGGATTGGCAGATGCTCATCTTCATCTATATATTCACATCACGAGCTCGACCGACCGTCGTCCCTTTCAATACTAAGCCAATTATCTAACCATCGGGTCTCGAGTTAGGGCTATCGAACTCTTATGCCCCCTGTTCCGTCATATACATCTTGCACCCAAAACTTCTGTGATCTGCAATTTATGCTTTTAATAGTGAGACCTCACCATAGGTTCGAAAATATTGGCATTAATAAACGAACAATAGATGTTGTTCTGTGAGATACTTACCATTTTTTCCCTTTTCTTGTTCCCCTCTATTATCCCTTTCTGGTTATATACTTAGTCGCCTTTCTATGATCATGGGTTCCTGGGTTGGCAGACTGACAGATCTTCATCTCCATCTATATCCTCACATCACGAGTCCGACTGAACGTCGTTCCTTTCCATACTTAGCCAATTTTATGGCCACGGTTTTCGGGGTTGGCGCTATTGAACTCTCCTGCCGCTTGTTCCATGATATACATCTTGCACCCAAAACTTCTGTGATCTACAATTCCACCCCGGACTCCTCGAACTCGCAAGCTTCACACTACCTGGGTTCACAAAAGTTTCAAAGCATATATCGTTTCCTTCCATTCCTACCACCCTCATGCCCTTCCCAATGCACATTAATTATGGTTTTACTAGTGACAACTCAACACATTGGTACGAAACAATTGGCATTAACAAGAAAAAACCTCGAGGACATCTCCCATTAACACGCATTAAAACGTCATTTACGACACTCCGAACAACCGTCGTTCCTTTCCATACCCAATTTTTCCCCGTGTTCCGTGATACACATATTGCACCCAAAAATTCCATGATCTACAATTCCACCCCGGGCTCCTCCAACTCCTAAGCTTCACTCTACCTGAGTTCACAAAATGTTTCAAATCATTTATCGCTCCCTTCCATCCCCACCACATTCGCGCCCTTCCCAATGCACATTAATTATTCCAGCCTCTAGATTGCATTTCCATTGTTCTGTGACCTACAAATAACACCCAGACCTCCCCCATATACAAATTGACTGTCGGACTCCCACATCGTCCCCTCTTCTGTGTTACACATTCTGCACTCAAAAGTTCTAAGCCATACAATTTGACCGTCGAGGCCTCACATCTTCCGGGGAACCCTTGTCACCTTGTTTTGGATCCTCGGGTTGGCGGGTTCACGAAATCTCCAATTCCCACTCATTGTTTTCTGTGCCCTCCACCTTCGTACTTCTTTCCAAATATGCAAAAACAAAGGTTCAATGCTAACAGTTCATCATGCAACAACCGTAAAGATCGTCGTTAATAAGCAAAAGGCTCGAGGAGACAGTCACACTGACTATCCCTACACAACTTGTCTGGAAACATGCATAAAAGATCTTGCCAAGTAATGGGATATCTATTACAA
>SNQJ01S0188274.1:0-18361 GCA_010110895.2 Picea sitchensis | reverse complement strand
TTAGATAAGGGAAGGAAATGAGTGCAAGAAAGTATTCAAGATGAAGGATGGATTGTTTGAATGGCTAGTTATGCCATTTGGATTAACCAATGCACCTAGTTATTTTATGAGATTGATAAATGAGGTCTTGAAGCCATTATGGGGAACATTTGTGATCGTGTATCCTAATAACATTTTGATTTTTAGTAGATCCAAGGAAGAGCACATAGGGCATGTGAAGAATGTGTTGGGAAGGATAAAAGTGGAGAAGATGCAAATTAACTTGAAAAGGTGTACTTTCTTGCAAGAATAACTTAAAAAGTGGAGAAGCTGCAAATTAACTTGAAAAAGTGTATGTTTGCTTGGTATTTATACTCCTTTCCTTATTTAACCTTTGTGGGTGTCATTTTGTCCTAGTAAGTTGGCCACCCTCGAGAATAAGGTTCTATTGGGGGTTCCTTGAAGAGTCATCATCCATTCCCGATCATACTTATCACCTTCCATACTCCTTTCCCTCTGTCTCCTTATATTTTTGGATTTTCAGGTGTACTGACCCAAGAAGGGATTGTACCTCATTTCATGGGAAGAAGGGGTTAAAGTCCTAGAGGGTAAAGAAGCTAGAAAAAGATAAAATCCAAATCATGAACCTTCGATATGCTCGCCCAAGAGGTCTTGATAAATAATGAATCGTTATCTCTCAAAAGAATAAGACCTGCAAAAGAAAAATTCACATTATATAGACATCCCACTTGTTGAGGGATCTACACAAGTGCATTACAAGCTATAATTTATCCCTGTGGCACTTTGTGTACCTCTCCTTCAAGTGACATTGGGTACTTCCTCCCAAGTTCTATGTTACCCATTTGGAGTACCCAATTGTTCTAGACTTTAATTAATTAATGACAATGAATGGGCTTGGAAAAAATCTTGCATTGCGGACGAAGGGAAACACACCCTCTACAAAGGCACCCATAAATGAGACAATACAAATCCTTGTATGTCAAGAACCCCATACCAAAAAGTTCACCCCACTCCACTTCACATGCACACATGGCTTATATGAGTTTCTTTCGAGAAAACACCTTGGACTTGGGAAATGATTGACCCAATAGGATGCCTTGATACCCCTCCCACACCTAAATTTGACAAATTGTATAACATCTTTGAGCATTTGTTTAGTTTGAAAAAGGGGGTTTGATGCAAATGTTTGGGTAGTTTAGTTATTACATGTGGCTTACTTGTTATGATATGTGTGACTCATCAACCCTTGGAGGGAGTACATGTTTTCCTTTGCAGGACGTGCCCAGTGGACAAGTATATATGAGGAGATGATTATTTTGGACCTTCATGAGGGCTTGAGGCCCAAGGATGGATGTAGTGACCCCATGCTTAGGGTAAGATCGTGATGACCAGTTGCGCAATGAAGGAAGAGGATGTTGCCTTTGGAGGCACTCTGACATGACCTTAGGATGGATTTCCACCTCCTCCCACTTCGACATTGGCCCTTGGAGGCCCAAAGAACATCTTCCTAGCCCATGACGTCACCTAGGGCTGGTTTTGGTGGAGGAGGTCTTGACGACGATGTCGACATGTGTGGACGAGGATCAAGGCCTTTGGAGGCCTAACATCATGCTTCTCTAGCCTAACGTCACCTTTGTGGAGGATAACATCACCCTAAGAGGAATGATGTCACCCTTGTTAGGTTTATTTTGTAGAGAATTGATTTTATTTTTAATTTTAATGAGCAAATTGACATGTAGGCTCAAAACTGTGAAAAGACACAACTTTTGGGTAATTAAGCCAGGATTTTTCGTATGAATATGGTTGGATAAATTCATTTTTTCAACATAACTCTACTCACTAGGAGAGAGGACTGAACTTTGCACCCACTAACGGTTATTCGCTGAAATTACCAAGGCACACTTGCTTGGAGACTTGTTTGGATGCATTTTGGATCATTTCTTGGTGGAATTTTGTTAAATCAAGGGTTTTTGTGCTTGATTGTTCTTGGTGAAGTAAGTAAATATGAAATTTTCATTTCAAGATAAATTTCTAGGGTATGTTTACTTGTTTATATTTAAGATTATGAAATTGCTTGCTTGAAACACTAGGAGTAAGAAACATAAGGTGCTTATTTCTTTCTCTTTGTTTTGTTAATTTTGCCTAAGAGGATCTTGTCTAGAAAAACTTCTAGAGCCCTAAAGTTATACCACTTTAGAAGATTTGTCTAGTTCTTATTGCATTAGATATATTTCAAGACTCTAAGGATAGGAGAAATCACTAGGGCCTAGAAGTTCCTACACCCTAGTTAAATATTCTCTTAAAAGCTTGGTGTTTTAGGACTTAAGGTGTTACTTCTCAAGCTTCTACCTTATTATCTCTTAGAAAAGTATAATCATTGTTATTTATCCAAGTTATTGTGTTAATATAATTGACTCCATAATCCCTAAAAGGCACTAGTTCTTGCTTCTCTCTTTTTGGAAGGTTGATCAAACACTTAAACTCTATTCTCTTAAGCTTATGCTAACTAACTCTAACACTAACTTAGCCTAGATATCTAACTTTCTTGTTGTTGTTATAAATGTTTTCTACAACCATCTAACTGCAACGAATTTTCTGCATAACTGACTTTAAACACTAGCTAAACATATCAGAATTTGGTTGTGACAATTGGTAATCATTCTACATAGTAAACATTGATTTTTCACTGTCTTTTCAAGCATTTGTGAAGTGTTTTTATTGCAGATGTTACAAATTATTAATTGATGTTGTAAACTTTTACTTTGCTGCATTTTTATATTAGCTAACATATTTTTCACTTGGTTTACTATCTCTTGAAGCTTTAATATCATATTTGTACTTGAAACTGCCATATATATGCTTTGTTGTCTTGTTCTGGGAAGGTACACTTCATCACATTCATTTCCTTCATCTTTCTTGGATACAAACATTGTGACATATTTGACTTGAGTGACCAGTGAGAGGGAGTTACTTCTTATCCTTATGCTTAACTTATCCATCCCTTTAGGTCACTAGGGTTGCCTCCCTTGGGTTGGACTTTCATCTATCCCTAAAAGTGGGGATTTTCTATTGAGGTGATAGTGATAGGATATCTTATTTGTTACACCAATATGCCTTACTTTTCATGGGATTTGAACAAGTATGGATTGTGCGATAACACATCACATTCGACTATGAACATTTTACGAACATCGGGTGTTTCCAATGCTAGTGTAGAAAACATAACATCCTTTAAGAGTGAGAATGTCGAGGTTGACTCTTCATTCCATACAAATGTATTTTTCATCAAGATAGGTGTGTCTGGGTCTGCAATGTGTGCATAATTATTAACAAATTTCCTATAATATCTTGTAAAACCCAAAAATCCTCTAAGAGTCTTTATGTTCATAGGAATGAGCCATTTTTTGATAGCTAGTATTGACAACCATGACATCATAGTCATCAACCTAATCCAAGGTTCCCATAGTTTGATTATGTTAGTGTTTGTATCTTGGACAGGTATTTCCACAAGGGTGTCTACTTGTGGAAATCGTCATTAAATGTATCTTATACATTTCCTAGAGTTCATTTTTTTAATTTATTAATAAATTGAACATATTTTTATTAAAGTGACTTTTACTTAATAAAGTGGCTAAGCTAAAGTCACTTAATGATTTAATTAAAAGAGAGACATTGATCTTACTATTTAATCTTGACCATTGAGATTAGGTAAATGGCTCAAGCCAAAAATACAGTAGACAGAAAAGGGTAAAGGAAAAGACATAAGGAGAATTCATTTCACAAGTCACATGAGGTGATGGAGAAAAACCAGAATTGAGTTTTCAACATTGGCAAGAAAGAGGAACATGTTGCACACATCCCAAGGAAGATACACACATCCCCAAGAAGGAAGAATGTATCCCAATGAAGTGTACAACAGATTTGCAGTAGCAGATATGTACATCAGGTTGCACGTTTAGGAAGAAGGTCACATTCATTACAACAGGTATAATTTTGTGCATATTTGTAAATGTCCATATAGATCTATATGGATAGCCTAAGGGATTGGAAGCATGCAAATCAAGGCAATGTGGTAACAAGTTTGCATAATTGGATTTCTGGTTTTTATTTCTTAGAGCCATTTTCCTTGTGAGGGGAGCTCTTGTAAGTTCCAAAGTTATTTGAATGAAGAACTAATCTGGAAGAGAAAAAATAATTGTGTAGTGTGTGTGATTGCTTTTCTCATTTTTCGTTGCATGCAAGAGTTAATAATTTCATCAAAGTAATTAGATATGATATGCTCACTTAGATGATTTTAGAGAAATTAACATGGTCTCAAATCCCTTTCTCTGAGAGAAGAAAATATATTGTATTCAATGCATATTACTTCAGTAGGTTAAAGGAAAAAACTCAGATCAACTATGTTAGTAACCAGTTTGAAGGTTGAGGATCGACTAGATGGGGCTTCAAACTTCTTGCCTTGGAAAGCAAGAATATTAATGATCTTGAAGGAACAAGACTTGTGGGAAGTCATGATCAATGCTCCTCTAGCTCTAGTGTAGACATTAGGGGGTATGCTAGCAGTGGTATACCCTATAGTGTAGGAAGTGTGGGATAAGAAGGGTATAAAGGAATAGAGGGTTCTCCTTGAATCCATCAAGGATCATTTGATTTCACATGTTGCCGAAAAGAACAGATCTAAGGAGATGCTTGATGTCCTTGTGTCACCTCTTTCAAAGTGACAATATGAGTCATAAAATGATCCTTAAAACCAATCTCAAAGAATGCAGAATGTCCACCTCAGAAAATGTAACCAACTACCTTATGAGGATCACATAGATCCATGACCAACTTGCAACTATAGGAGAGACAGTCCTGGATGAAAAAGTAGTAAATGTTTCTTTGAATGGTTTCTCCAAGGCATGGGAACTATTCATCATGGGCATCTATGCCAAAGAGAAACTTCCCAAGTGGGAGAGACTTTGGGATGACTGCATTCAGGAGGAGACTCGTAGAGACTCTAGATCTAGCAAGCAGGGAGGATGTGCAGTAGATGAAAACTTATCCCTTGTTAGAAAGACAAAGAAATGCACAAGAAATTTTTTCAATAAGGTTGACATTCAAGGAGAGGGACAATAATCTAGGAAAAAGAGAGATATGAGAAAGATCAAATGGTATATTTTCCATAAGAATAATGGCCATTTCGCTTCTCGGTTTCCATAGAGGAAGAAAAGAAAATGGAATCTGCAGACAGTTACATTGAATGCAAAGACACAGTTGAGTGAACTGTTACACACTTATTTCTCACACTTAAATGTCACAATTTTATCACCATGTGGGAATATTTGTCATGATCCCTAGACATGTTGGGGGAGAAATCTATCATCTGAAGGTCGAACTATTATCTTTCACCTTAAGTTATTGGCCATTTTTTAATATCATCGTTCCCCTGCCCACATACATAGGAGGATGAACCCTTGTCATCACTCCTTGTTTAGTTTTAGGGGAGCGATATTATCTCCATGTGCTCAGTTATAGGGGAGCTATTAAGTGGTTACAACCAGTCAGACCTTATTTTATAGGTAAGATCCGGGAATATTGAGTTGGTTTGGTCAAGGATTCGAGTCATTTATATCCTCTCCATCCTAGGAAAAGACAAATCCCATATTGATAACCAACTTGATAAGCTAAATCCTCATTTGATACAACCTCTTCTCAAATTATCCTATGTTTTTTCTGCCTGGGCTCCTCTATAATGGAGGCCATTCTTGGGTGAAAGGGAGGAAGAACTTTAGAGTATCATATTGTTGTCCTTGTGACATTCAAATCTTTGGAAAGGAGATCTTGGAGGAGCTATTACAACATCAACACCAAAATTGTAAGTGCTTTATTACTTTCCTTATAATATAACTTGGCCTATTCCCCTCATGCTTATGTTGCTTATTGTATGGATGTATATTTTTGCTTAGTTCAATATAGATAGATATATTTTTCCTAACAGTATATTGTGGAAGAAGGAAGTATTGTTTTGTCTCTTGTAGGATTTCTCTTGCACTAGGACCTTGGGCATAAAGGTCAAGGGTTAGAGCAGCAAGGAAAATCGACTGAAAGGAGGTAGGTCATCTATCCCATTCTCTCATCTTCTCTTCTCATTTTATTTGTAGGCATATAGAATAGATTTAAGGGGAAAGTAAGGAACCATTTGTTACCTTCTATCTTGTATCAAAGGAGTCTTGATCCAAGGGGGGTTTCACCTATCCATAGGGGAAAATTTTCCACAACAGAAACTAGCGACTCCACTAGGGAAATGTGTTGATCTTTCCTCGATTTCTATCCTTTGAGTACTTGCATTTCTTTTATTTTTCCTCAGTTTCTCAGATTTGGACAAGGTTTGTGTCTTTTTCACCACTTTCCATACTTCATCCCCCCCCCTATAATGGAACATGGGGTGATAAAATATTGATTATCCCCCTCTCTCGGTGTCAAAGGAAGCGATGAAACCTTGATCATTTGCATGTATGCAACCTTACAGGAGTGATAATTCTCTTTTTGAGTGGATTTTCGCCCTAACCTATCTTTTTTTGTCATATTTTTGTCTCAAAACCTTATATCAGAGTCCTTCATGCATGATTATGGCTTTTATTGATTAAATTTTAGTGATTATCATATTTTTGTTGCCTCTTTTGAGTTTCCATATCCTATCAAATTTTCAAGTGTACCTGACTATCCTAGGTTAACTTGATCCTTTGGCCAAGTCTATGTCATTGGTATTTTGATCCTTATTAGTTGTAGGCATTCAAATTTTTGTCACCTTGATTCCAAGGCCTTATAGGTTTTTTACTTGTTTTCTTTTGGAGTCCTTTTCATTGATTTGGGGATTGCATATGTTGCATTAAGCAAAATTGATGAGTTTCTCCCTCTTATCCTCTTGGGAAAACTTATGATCCCTTGAGTGTACTCCTGAACTCTTTGGCCTTGCTACAACTTTGCATTGATATTTGAACTTTGCTACTTGAATTTTGAGGTTTCAAAAAGTGGTTTTCCTTTACTTTACATTTTTGGGTTCTTGTTTGAACACATGTTAGAGGTGTTCTTGCATTTGAATTCTTTGACTTCTTGTCAAATTTTTGAGTGCATGTTTTGTTTGCGTCTTTTTTCTTCATGATCCTTTGCATCGTCATTGAATTCTTTAATTTTTTTTCAAAGTAAAGAAGAAAAAAAGATTTGCATTTGAAGTTATTTCATTGCATTTGAGAAACAAACAAAATAAAATATTGCATTGTAGAGGGGCCTGATCAAGATCGCACATTAGAGAGAAGTACATTGCATTGGGAATATTCATTTGGGAAAGAAAAATACTCTCCTCTTTACCATAGCTAGCATTCATCAAAAACAAAATCTTTGCATTTCATTTTTTTTCACAGTTTAGAGTCAAGTCATAACACCATCTAGTCCACTTATGCGTACCCTATTGAGTAACAAACAACAATTAAAAGGAACAAGGCACATAACCTAAAATCAATTAGACCTTTTTTTCTTTGATAGAAAACAAACAAGTCTAGGATTTTAGGGCCTTGATAGCAGGGTGGAGATTTAACTCTTCAAGACCACAGGGATGAGACTATAAAATACTAAAGACTGTAAAATCCATTAGTAAAAATTAACATTAGTCGGGAAATATCCTCTCACGCAGTAGTCAAACATGATATCAAGAAAAGCTATTGGGTGAGATTTCCCCTCTTTCATTCACCTAGTGGAACTATGGCAAGTTTTGGGCTTTGAAGAGTGGTAGATCCTTAGGTTGACACCACTTCTTCTTAGTTTTGGGTCATGTATTTGTGTCTGACATTCCCATTCCCATTTTCCAGTCATAACTATCACATGTACCCCCCTAGTTGTTCATTGTGAATCGGTAAAAATAATAACCTCTCATAGGATCCCACATGGGTGACTGGGAGGGGGATTCCTTCTACAAGGAAGGTTCCTTGTGGTACCTATGAAACACGTTCAATATCCGCTTCAGCGATTCAAGAGGGTATTTTCCTCCGGGATCTTACTTTCACCTTGGGGGATTGTTGTGTGAAGGTTATCATAATTGTTGCTTGTTTCTTCATTGACGGCCTCATCTCCCGTCTCTAGAAGATCCTTACTTACTTTATCCATGTCATAAGAGAGTTGTTTTATTTCTCTTATCTTGTAGGGGCTTTGGTAGTGTGTGCTCTTTGACATTTAGCAGACCCTAGGTTGAATTCATGTCCATGGCAATAGTTCCTGAGGTTACCAACCAAGGGACCCATTTTCAGAGGGAACCTTATTATTTTCCTTGTTTTGGAAACGTTGGTCCTCCCTACATTGCTACATTGACTCTTCTCAGTTTCACTATGGGATTACCAGTATGGTTTTTTTCCACTCCCATGGTGTCGAATGCCCCTATTGTTTCCCAAGAAATCTCTCCATCTCAAGAACAACAACCTCATGTTGACCCTTTTCCTTCTTCACCCATCGCATCTTCTTCCTCACCTAGTGAAATCATTGATTCTAGTAAGTAGGTGTCTAAGAAGAAAAAGAAAAGGAAGAAGAAGAAGAAGAAGAAGTAAAACCAGCAAGGGGGATATCAACCAACCACTGTCATGAGTGTTGGTAATGTTGAACATCCTACCAACATAGGTCACAAGCCCAAATTCCCTTGTAGGATTTGTAAGGGTGACACCTTCTTAACCATTTCCATGGTATTCCCAAGGTATTAGAAGTGTGGTCGATGGGTTCTCAACAACACATGTCTCCAACCACTGCAATTCATGCTAATGACAACCCATCAACCAATTATCATAAGGCTGGGGTGAAAAAGGGTAAATTCTGGATTCCTTGTCAGTTATGCGAGGAAATGACCTAAATACTTGGAGGGGGTTCCATTGAAATGGGTGAAATGCCCCCCTTTATGGAGGAATTTGAAGTGAGAAGAAAAACCTCAGTGGTATCCAATTCACTCTCTAAGGAGAAAACATAAGTAGAAAGTAGAAATTAGAAGTAGAAAGTGAATGTCCATGAGAATAAGGAGACAAAATAAGTAGAAAAGAGAAGTAGAAAGTGCATGTCCATGAGAAGAAGAAGAAGAAGAATCAATATTTATGTTGTTCTTCATCATCGATGCTTCTAAAGATTCCATATTTTTAAATCATTTGGAATCCACATGACCATCTTTCCCACAAAAGTTGCAATGTCTATCAGTCTTCTTGTTTTTATATTTTTCTCCTTTTTCACCATAAAGAGAGGAAACTAGCTGAGAGGGTTTGGGACCCTTGCTTTGCTTGTTGTTGTGGCAAGGATGTTTCTCCTGGGATTGTTGGATTTATCTTTCTACTGGGTCACTAAGACTTTGTTGGAGGTACATGCATCGCTAATCACCCCAAGTTGCACTAGTTTATCTTGCTCTCTAATCAAAGCATCACAAAAATATTCAAGAGTGGGATAGTTATAGGCACTTGATAGAGCATCTCTAGTGGCATAGAAGGTAGATACAAAGATAGAATATGCACTACCAAGATTAGAAAGGATAATATAGATGCATCACTCTTCCTTCTAATCTATTTTGCAATCTATACATAAAAGTCTAAGTGTTTTGAAATTAGATAAATAATCTTCAATGCTAGATAAATCATTAGGACTTAGAGTCATTAACTGATTTTCTATTTGGTGGGATCAAATAATATTGTATTTACCAAACACAACTTCAATCCTAATCCAAGTTGCATCGGGAGCATTCCTTGAAGGTGAAACCTTAAATTAGGAGAGATGGACATTATGATTAGTCCACGTGCATTGTCACTCTTGTTATCCCTATTACCCCCCCAGCCTAGGGGTAACTAAGGAAATGATTTATCGAGGCCCGCAGGTAAGACATGGAGAGTCAAGATCTATATCGATGACTTAGCCCACAAAGCCCTTCTATTTCTCCACAGGTCACCATCATCATCATTTGTAGCAGAGCAACGTCGACTACAATGACCTGGCTCCTAGAAGACAACAGATCTTGCTTCATGAGGTAACAAGTCCAGTATCACAGTAAGTGTCACTTTAATATTTGAAGCATTTAAGCATGTTTCAAAGAGTCTTTTCTTGATTATGGAACGTTTTCTTTGAAATTATAGATTTTGCCTAATTTCACCATGGTGGTTGACATGATATCCTAGGAATTTGGTCACCCTTATGAAAAGGGTAGCTACTGGGGGGTTTCCTTGATGGGTTATCATACCATTCCTCACTCATACTTACCACTTTCCACAATGCTTCCCCTCTTTTTCCTCATCTTTTTGGTTTTTGACTGTATTGACCCTAAGAAGGGCTTGTACCTCATTTCATGGGAAGAAGGGGTTGATGGCCTGGAGGTGTTGTAGTTGACATCATAAATAAATTCTCACCCTAAAGTCCTAAGATCCATGAAATGATTCTTTGAATGAATAAAGGACTTTCAAAAATAAATAAAAAAGTCATGCTTGATGGGTGAATGGCTTGCAATGTTATTTAATTTCCATGCATATAGAACTCAATGTGTTATAACTTCAAGTGGCATTGCGATGCTCTTTTTATTTCCATTGCAAACAACATTCAATTTTCTGACTTAATAAAAAGGAAAATAAAGGGCTTGGGAAAAGGTTACATTGCAAACAAAGGGAAACTCAAGGATGTACTAGCACACCCTCCACAAAGGCACCCATAAATGAGACAATATGAACCCTTGATATGTCAAGAACCCCATGCCAAATAGTCTTTACCCGATCCACCTTATACTCATTACATGATCTAGATAGGGTCTTCTTGGGAAACATTCCTTGACATAGGGATTGGCCTACCCAATAGGGAATCATGACACCCTTCCCATACCTAAAATTTGAAAAGTTATAAGGTATTTGATCATTTGTTTAATTTGAAACGAGGTATTTTGATGCACTTGTTTGGGTGGTTCTTGTATAAAATGTGGCTTACTTGGCATGATTCATATGACTTCTAGACCCCTAGAGGGCATGCTTGTTGTCTTTGCAGGACCTTACCTAGTGAAATCTATGATTGAAGGAACTATGCCACTTGTACCTTCATAGGGACTTGAAATCCCACATGGTGGATGTCATTCCCCACACGTGGGAGACCATTGATGATGAGCATTACACTTTGAGGGTGGAGGACGTTGCCTTTGGAGGAACATTGACATCATTGGAGGATGTGATTTCACCCATGTTCCACTTGGATGTATCCTTTGGAGGACTGGGAAATCATCCACTAGCCCTTGACATCATCATTGAGTCTAGGGTTTGATGGATGATGTGGTTCTAGAGGTGGTTTAACAAGTGGAGGCTCATGGCATGGGACTTTTTCACATAGGATCATGACACATGGCCTTTGGAGGCCCAACGTTTAAATTATTGAGGTTGGATATCACATTATCTATCCCTATGTCGCCCTACTAGGGCATGATGTCACCCTCTTTAGGGTTTTATTTCTTGTATTTTTCATTTTTGTATAATGTAAGGGAAAATAAAAGGGGCCTACACTCTTCTAATTTGTAATTGACAATTTTATGTGGACAAATAGGTTTAGATGGTGTTATAGGATAAATCCGTAAGTGCGGACACAAACCGATCTCCCTAGATCCACCTAGATCTAGAACAAATCAAGACAGAATAATACTCTTTCCCTAGATTTAGACTATTGAATGAACTAGGAGGAAAGAATCATGAACATACCGTATGATCACTTCCTTGGGTCTTCGTTGTTCCAATTTCGCTCCAATTCTCTTGTGCAGTCCAGACCAAGACAGATCAAACCAATCGAAGTGAAAACAACTTAATATATTCAACAGTTAATCTATGTATATGATCAAGGAGTTATACAATAAAGTAGACAAATCTTTATGGGAAAGGGACATATTACTGTATCATATTGATAGAAATCAAAACTTACAACCTGAGCCTTGATGTTGCAAATCTCCTTTCGATGAACCTTAGCTCTGACACACACACTTGCTCACTTGCATGAAGAAGATCAACTACCTTTGACAAACTTGTTTGAGTTCTTTAGCTGCTGTAGCATCAGTCCTTCACACAATCTTTCACTAATTCTCCAATGTCTTCTTAACCTTGTTTGCTTCTAACCTTTTCCATGAGAATCCCCTCAATATATAGAAGAGAATGAATTAGTTACTTGGATAGGAATGATCCCAAAATATAAGGAAAACCAGTACTTAGATAACCATTCGAATGCCATCTCATCCTTCTAGAAGATTCCCTTCTAGAAGCTTCGAGAATTCATCCTTTTCCCCTCTTTAGAAAGTGTTCGCACCCTAGAAATTAGGCACAGTGCGAACTTCTCGCACCCTAGCTTAAGGCAGCCTGCGAGAATCATGCATTCTCGCAGGCAAATGTATTAGTAGCCTGCGAACCTTCCTCAAAACTGTGATTTCTGGAGAGAGATGAAAGTAACTTTTCTCAGGAAAAAGTTCTAATGAAGAGCCTGAGTACACCATCCTTAATACATTATCATGATGACCAAAATCATGGGTAACAGAATGCCCCCCAAAGTCTGAGATTGGAACCAGTGACAGTCGATAGACTTTGTAAGCTGCATGTGTGTGTCGAGAACCAAGAGCACATCNAACAGTTAATCTATGTATATGATCAAGGAGTTATACAATAAAGTAGACAAATCTTTATGGGAAAGGGACATATTACTGTATCATATTGATAGAAATCAAAACTTACAACCTGAGCCTTGATGTTGCAAATCTCCTTTCGATGAACCTTAGCTCTGACACACACACTTGCTCACTTGCATGAAGAAGATCAACTACCTTTGACAAACTTGTTTGAGTTCTTTAGCTGCTGTAGCATCAGTCCTTCACACAATCTTTCACTAATTCTCCAATGTCTTCTTAACCTTGTTTGCTTCTAACCTTTTCCATGAGAATCCCCTCAATATATAGAAGAGAATGAATTAGTTACTTGGATAGGAATGATCCCAAAATATAAGGAAAACCAGTACTTAGATAACCATTCGAATGCCATCTCATCCTTCTAGAAGATTCCCTTCTAGAAGCTTCGAGAATTCATCCTTTTCCCCTCTTTAGAAAGTGTTCGCACCCTAGAAATTAGGCACAGTGCGAACTTCTCGCACCCTAGCTTAAGGCAGCCTGCGAGAATCATGCATTCTCGCAGGCAAATGTATTAGTAGCCTGCGAACCTTCCTCAAAACTGTGATTTCTGGAGAGAGATGAAAGTAACTTTTCTCAGGAAAAAGTTCTAATGAAGAGCCTGAGTACACCATCCTTAATACATTATCATGATGACCAAAATCATGGGTAACAGAATGCCCCCCAAAGTCTGAGATTGGAACCAGTGACAGTCGATAGACTTTGTAAGCTGCATGTGTGTGTCGAGAACCAAGAGCACATCTAATCGAAAACCTGCGAACACCCAAGCATCTACAGAATATCATATATATCAATTCTGAGGTAGGCATTCCCATACTCAGATCATAGACTGATGACATTGTAGACATAGGTCATGGCCACCAATCACACACTGTGGATCCATGCCGTCAAAATATAGCACAGCCACCTGAATACACTGTGGATCTATGCGAGAAAATTCAAATCAAGATGACATAGCCACGAAACATACACAGTGGATCTATGTGTCGCAAATTATACATACTCCATAGCAACCTAGATTACAAAGATAATATCTAGGGTCTTCAATCTTGTCACCCAAAGTACGAATCTAACCATGTGATTACATGTGTTGAAGTCGAGCATGGTAGAAACCACTTGATTACTGGTCATTGATGAAACCGTTAACAAGCGCGAGGGAAATCACCATTGATGTCAATGACTCCCAAGGTACCATAGTACAATCCATCGACTGTGAATAAATGAGTTGATGTCGAACATTCGACAGAATCTTTCGATCAGGGGCCAATGATGTAAACCCACTATCGAAAGCGAGGAAACCCGCCATTGAGGTATGCAAGCTCCAAGGTACTAAATAATTTCTAAGTCTTGATTCTATATAATGAGCTGAAGTTGACGGAACAAAACTCATCACAGGAGGGCCTTAATGTATCCCCCATCAATGACACGAAATGAGTAACAGAGTTTGAAGGTGAAATAGAGCATTTTGCAAATTGGACTGGACTCAGGGAAGGCCGACTCGGAGAGAATAGACAACTGCAGATGGCTGACTCAATATAGGTTTCAGATGGACTTCTCTTGAACATATGAATGACACGACCAATGATTTGGCAGCGTTGACTCAAAGACGACACAGGAAATGACCTTGTAGCAAATCGAATGAGAGACAAATGGATTTCCCAAACCGGCTTCAAATGAGGAATAGGGGGTGTCATGTTCAAGAGCGACACTTACTACCAATCAATACGAAGATGAAACATATCCCTTTCCCAAATTTTCCCCCACCATTTCTGGCAAGTACCTCTTTATTTTTACGCAAGCTTGAAGAGGATCATATATGCTTGTTGATATAAGCTCATCCTTCGGACGAGTCCCTCGGAGTATTTTTAATGAACCCTAAGAAGGATTGGTTCGGTCCCATCACGAGTCTATCAATGTTTGTTTAACGAGTCCAGAGATAGTAAACTCAAAGGTTTTTCAAGATTATAGAGTTTGGAAAAACACTTAAAAGACAACTCTCTTAGTTCCTTTTTCGTAAAATAGTCTAGACGAGACCGAAAAAGAGATAAATTATCGCTCACCAGACGCGTACTTCAAATATTTTAGCGAGCGTGAAAATAGCAAGGTCGTTCGGCGATCTTTTCATGTTTAGAGAGTCTGAAAAGAGCTTAAAGAGGACTCCCGGGGGGTTCTTTTTTCGTATAACCTTGTTGAGCCCGAAAAAGTGATAAAACTACGCTCGATCACGTTCTCTTGTATTTACGAGTGTAAGAATGGACAAAAACGATGCTCGAGGTTTTGTGTAAAAACCCTAAAAACAATAAAAAACACACCATAACGAAAAATGCATCCATACCCTGGTGTTTAGTTATCATCGTCATCACACCTGCAAGTCATTACACTCATATTGATATTAGTGATTAGGTTTTAATCAATAGATAAGCATAAAAAACCCAAAATGACATAGTAAAAAAGTAAATTAAATGGGTAAATATTGATTTTTACCATATCATTTCATAATTTCACTATTGAGCTCCAAAACCTTCATTTTACCCTCCGAATTTGGTGTCAATTTGCGGGAGCTACAGGAGATCATTTGACAAGCCATCTGCTGCATTAAGAAAAGCTCTTAATTCTTGACATCTTCATGGTTTAAATTTTGAATTTCATTGGTTAATTTTTCTTTTTCAAGTTGGTTTTTTAACCCTACATGCGCATAGGCATTCTCGCAGGCTACCCATACGGGACCTACGAGAATCATGCATTCTCGCAGGTGAGTCTTGAGCCACCTGTGAGGTGTTCGCACTGTGTAAAAGAGGCGCCTGCAAGAACCGCAATCTCAAAAAAAAAAAAACTATTGAGCCAATGAAAAAGATCTATATCATGAATAAAATCATTAATCCTCTTTTTATGTCTCTTGTGCAGATAAATAGCCACAAACATGGTGCTTGAGTGGTGAGAACAAGAACATTAAGAGGATAACGCAAATGCTGAGAATCATCCTCCCACCATAGTAGCATTGAGAGATTGTGGGCTCTTAAAATACTTCTGCATTCCTGGTATGAGGGCCCAGGTCAGATTACTGGAGTATCTAGTCCGTATGTGGGATCCGGATCAGCAAGTTTTCAATGTAGGAGCTCACACACTGTCCATCGACATTGAGGACATATACTTTTTGACAGGATTATCCAGGCGTGGGTATTATGTCAGTCTGACAGGCAGTAGAGGCGGTGGCCTCAAGATGAGTGAATATTGCAATCAATACTGTGTACCAGAGGCTGAAAGGAAAAAGGGAAAAGTTGCTATCTGGGGGGTACAAGACTTGACCCTCCGCACTATCCTCTTTACTATCGCTCGGATGGCAGGGATTTCTTCTCCTCATATGGCATTCCAGAGCTACTTCCAATACGCCATCGAGTGTACTGAGCCCCGAGTATTTAACTGGGTTGATGCAGTGATGCGCAGTATCAAAAAACAATTAGCTAAATGCAGGCGTGGTGAATTGAAACAATTTGGGTATGGATCTTTACTAGTGTATTTCTTCCTCGAGAGGGTCCCCGTACTCCGACTACAGGCTGAGTGGAACCTATCGAGTCCTAGATATCCAAGGATGTTGAGGTGGTACCAGCTCATGGCCCGGCACGTGGCAGGACCAATCGTCAAATATGACGATATTTTCTTTGACTGGCTCCGTAACCATATGCTGATGGTCGATGACTAAGCCTATGCCGGGTTGGATTTCTGAGAAGATCTGGATCTAGCATTGCCTAAGGATTCTCAGTGGGGAGACCTCGGTAAGAAGTACACACATTTTCTCTTTTTAAATGTTTTTGTGAATTTTAATCATATTCAGATGTTTTTGTTTTATATTGTTTATCCAAAGACTAACACAAAAATGTTTGTTGATAACACAGATGTTGGACAGTATAGACCTGTTGGCAGTTCTCCTATCCAGAGGTGAGGAGAGGCAGCAGTAGCAGTAGCAGTACCAAAGTATGCTGAAGATTATCAGATAGTGGAACAGAATTTAGAAGGCCTGACAGCAGACATTCCAGATATGACTCTGGAAGAGGTTCCACGGCGTGATCAGCGTCACACTGTAGGGGTTTCAGCAGCTATGGGTCGATTTCTCCGTAGATTTGCTACGGAAGTTGTGTGTTACCGTGAACGTCATCTATGACGTCACTTTGTAGAAGCTATAAGCTTCAATTTTTGATATTTTGGTCTTCGGACAAACTTTTTGTAAAAAAACAAACTCTTTTGATCGTTATATATACAGATGGCTTCTACTGGTTTACTTTATATTGTGTGAATTTTAATGTGTTTGATTTATAAATGGTTCAAATGTCTGTCCAATACATAATTAGCCAATGCATCTGTTAATGAATTAAGACACCTAGGAATATGTTGATATTCAATGTGATCGAAATATCGTTCCAAGAGGCGAATTCGCAAATACACCCTTAATAAAGTAGGACTTCTAATAGAGTATATATTACTTAGCTGTAGAACTACAAGCTGTGAGTCGAGTCGCACAACCAAATGACGAATTCTGAGTGAGATAGCATCAACCAATAATTCAATCACAACGCTATACTCTGCAATGTTGTTGGTTGCACGGCCAAGACATATACCTTGTAAAGATACAAGTTCGTTGGTTGGGGCATAGATTGCCCATGCAGCAGAAGCTAGGTTCTGAGTACTACGGCTAGCACCATCAGTCAAGCCAATATAGGGTAGCGAAGACTCCGACATTTGGCAATCAAACACAACGTCACATAAGGGCAGAGACCAGATAACGTCAAAAGCAAACTAAAGTAACACACGCAAAGTATGATACATAAAATACAAGTATTTGTGCACAAATGACTTATGCATAATACTTCTTCAAGTACAACCCATTCTTGGGTTCACTCAAAGGGATACCATCGTAATCAACCATCTCATATGCTCCTTTTTCCAATACTCGGCGAACAATATAAGGACCTCACCACATTGGTTCGAATTTCCCAGCTCCTAAGACATCTCGATCATGTTCATAGAGAAGAACAAGATCTCCTTCAGAGAAAATGCGCGGCTTGACATGCTTGTCATACTGTGCCTTGACACGTTTCTTTTGGGTTTCTATTACTAGAGTGGCGTCACATCGAGTCTCGTCTAATCGCATTAAATACAATAGACATTCTTCTTCAGCAGAAGTATTGGGCAAGAGTTCGACAGCTAGCTTCAGAGAAGGTATCTCGCATTCTATTGGAAGAATGGCTTCCACACCATAGACCAATCGAAAAGGCGTAAACCCTGTAGCGGATTTGACAGATGTTCGATATGCCCACAATGCCAAAAATAACATCGTGTGCAGCTTGTTTTATGAATTCCTATCATCCGTCGAAGCATTGTTATAATAACTTTGTTGATTGCTTCGACCTGGCCATTAGCTTGCGGATAATGGGGTGTTGAGTTATCATGACGAAGACCCAACTTCTCGGTAAGTTCAGACATCATAAAATTCCTAAAATGACTGCCGTGATCAGTGAAGATAGCTTGAGGAACACCAAAACGAGCTATGACATGGTTAAAAAGAAACAACGGTCCAGTCTTTCTAGTATTATCGAATGTTGGCATCGCCTCGGCCCATTTTGTAAAGTAATCAACAGCTACAATGATGTAACCATGCCCCCCGGCCGAGTGAGGGTGACATGTCAT
>SNQJ01S0188273.1:18723-34200 GCA_010110895.2 Picea sitchensis | reverse complement strand
GACTAGTCAGATACCCTATCTTACACAAGGTGTATCTACAAATTTAAGATGACCCAGAAGCTGAAATTTTTACCATAGATACCTTTCTAATTTCTCTAAATATCATTTGGATTTTAGGGTCTGAAACGTTACAAAAAAAAATGTTATAGCGAAAATGCCGCAATGACTCAGTTCAGGATGATTCCAGAACCCTATCTTGTACATAATGTATCTATGAAAGTATAAGGCCTCAAGATCTTAATTTTGAACCCAACGTACTTTGATCCGTCTAATAAATATACTCCAATCCGTTCCTTTTGAAATGTTGTAGAAAAAAAGTTATAGTGAAAATGCCAAGGTGTCTCAGATGTAGCAGCGAAACCCCAAGACCTTGAGCTCTAATACCATATGTTAAGAACCAAACATCAATATAGCATAGAAAAACCTTATAAAAAGTACTTAACGCCTTGAAAAAGAGATAATTTCAAATAATAAGCCTCTTCGAGGGGGCAACATCCTTTTACCCCACTTAAATTTTCAAGTACAAGATGATTCAAAATGAAAATGTCTCCTTGGTATATATAGGAGACTAGGAGGTATAATTACAACTAATGGCCTAAAGCCGACATAAATAAAATAACATTACTAATATAATATGCCCCAATTAAGGGGTAATGAACCAATATTAGGGATTAACAGATTCCATTCTGGAAGCGAATGAAGTGAAGAATAAATTACAAAAATTGTTGGAGCAGGGTGTAATTTGACCAAGTACCTGACCTTGTTTGTCACTGTTGATGCTTAAATCCATCAGGACCGAAACAAAAACCTCATGAGGACTTTAGTCCTCCTTCATTTTTAGAGAGGTGGTTCTCCTCTTTGGATAAAAGATACATCTTTAAATATCTTGGAGTAGGGAGAGTTATAGACAACAAACCCAAAATATTTATTGCTTGCATTTAAATGAAAATGGTTCTTCAATAACCCAATACAATCTTTATGTGCATCAAGAATTTCTTTACAAATAAAAGATTGAAGAGGAGATTCAACATTAGAATTAAATTGTGATCAACATCACACACAATGTTCTTAATCATATATAAACTCATCCATATCTTCTTCATAAGAAATAGGAGAGAATAATTGAATCATCTCAAAGAATTTTAAAAGAATACTGCTATCAAGATCAAAAGATAATTTGATAGGTCAACCTCAAATATCTCATACTTGGAACTCAAAGTTACAAGATATAGTCAAGATCAAACCCAAAGAAATTCTTTGTGGATTTTATTCATAAAAAATGTTCTTCATTACAAAATCTTTGAAATTCATGTACATGGTTGTAAATAATCCATGATCATATAATAAAAGTTTGTATAAGAATATAAGAAGAACACTCAAGAACTCATCCTTGTGCCCAACTCTGAGATTCAAGCATAAATCTATGTGAAAGAATGGAGAAGATGGAGATTTATTTCTTTTGATCAGAAACTTGATTGTGTATCCATAGTTATACCTTCTTCTTCCTTTGATCTTCTGCCCTACCCCTCTGACAACACTGATTATTGGACCTTTTTATGAAGCCTCTCTTATCTTTTTAAGATGAGATTTTCTAACTACTTGAGTAGTTAGGGTTTCTCCCTTCTAGAAATTCCCATACAATTTTATTCTTGAAAAATTCCATTTAATTAATGACTCATTAATTCTTCGATAATGAACTCACATTATTAATATAAACATATTCCAAATGGGTCTTTTCTCTTTTTTATAAAAGTTTTCAAAATAAACTTTTATTTCAAAATTTTAATTAATTGTTTTTTTAAAAGAGGAGGAGTGTAATTTAAATTTTTGGATAGGATATACAACCTTTCATCCATTTAAACCAATTTATATGTGATTTCCATCGTCTTATATTTCCAACGATGTAAGGTTTGTCCAAATCCAACTCCCGGATCTCAAGATATGATCTTGTGAAGTCGAGGTGTCGAGCAAATTTATTAGCTAGGCATAAAAATGTTACTGACTGATATTTTTTTTTTTAGAAAATTTTGGCAAATTTCATCTCTCAATACATATCCCATCATATTCTACATCAAAATACCTTTCCAAAAATATAAATTTTTCTGTAAACGAAGGTCGAGAGCTCAATATATAGCCTTTGTAAGATCGTGACTTAACCACCATCGATCAAGTTTGATGGGTAAATGTGGGCCCTTGATTTAATTTTGACCTCCTTTGTTAAATTTTGACTTTTCTTCAATATTATTATCCCACATGTACGAGTATAAAAGAGTCTTAGGGGTATATAATTTTAAGTGTAACACACTTGACAATAAATAAAGAAGAGATGAGATTATGGAGCTTGGAGGATTTGACCCTTGGAAAATTGTTGAATATAATAATAATAATAATTTTTGCACTTCTTGTATGCTGTCACGTATCTCCATTAATTAGTTGTCATGTGACACCATCCATTTTACTTACATGTGGATATATCTCATTGGTTAATAAAGTGCCATGTGTCACTTGGAGATGTTCCTTATAGAACTTAGGATAGGAAAAATAATTTTAAAATAATATGGCGGGTTCGCAGGTTTACGTGCAGAGGTAGGTGAGGAAATCACCCCGGATCGACGATAATACATAGTAAGAAATGAGTGTGAAAAATTCTAAGTGTAAGTGAAGTGGAGAGGATAGATAAATAGTAGTGAAAGAACTTGTAAAATATTCTAAGTCTTGAGAATCGGGTCAGATGGACTTGCATATAACATATGAAATAAATATCACCAACCCTCACCAACCAGTGAACCCGCGATAACTCATATATATTTGGATAAGTGTTGGAGGAGTTACATAGTAAAGAGTATTAAAAAGAGTTGTGTGCATTATGAAGTTGGTGGAAGTCAAATTTCATTGTGAGGGTAGCGGAGATAAAACATACTCTTAATAAATATCACCAACAAAGTACATTGTGAGTGTAGCGGAGATAAAACACACTCTTAAGAAATATCACCAACCTGAGAACTGACACTAAGCCATAGTAAATAAGACTAAGTTTGGAAATTATGTAATGGATCACTTGAAATATGGAAAATATGAAAAATGAAAAGAAATATATGAGAAATAAAATGAAATACGTGAAAATTGGGAAAAGAAAAAAGGGAAAAGGAAAGAAATGGAAAAATGGGATAATGAAAATGGAAAGGAAAATAAAAAGAAATGGGAAAATAAAGGAAAAAGGGAAATGAATGTGAACGTGGAAAGGAATAAGGAAAAATGGTTAAGTGTGGAAAATGGTAAAGGGAATATGAAAGTAATGAGGCAATGGAAAAAATTACTAAGTATAAAATGAGAGAATGAGTAGAGGTGAAGGGAAAGGGGAGGAGAGAACATGTCACTTAGAACATTTTTCATATTTATTCTTGTAATACTTCCATTGGACTTCTATACAGAAGTATGAGTATCTTGGTCGTGGAGACTCAGATTTTGATTATGCTAAATGCATGGCGAAGCTGATACCGAGGGATATGCAATGAACATATAATAGGTCAAAAATATTCATCTTCCAATATTATTTTTTTTGTTAATCCAAGAGAGAGAAAATATAGATGAACAAATTTTGGTCAACAGTCACCCATCATAATTGTGCCGAAGAAGGATGGGACTTGGAAGATGTGTATCAATTACATGGCATTGAACAACATTACACTGAAGAATCAATACTTGCTACCAAGGATTGATGATCTATTGGACCATTTGTAGCATGCAAAGTACTTCACTAAGATGGATTTGAAATCATATATCAATAGGTATGAGTCAAATAAGAAGATACCTAGAAGACTTCTTTCAAGATAAGACAAGGTTTGTATGAGTGGTTGGTTATGCCATTCGGTTTATGCAATGTATCGACTACATTTATGAGACTAATGAATGCAGTTTTATGACCTTATTTAGATTCATTTGTTATTTTCTATCTGGTTGATATTGTTATCACTTGGTAATTTTTCCCGACTGTGAAGGAAAATTCCCAAGGTAACCTTTTCAAACCAACTTTAGGACTGGAAACTAACCTCTCCAATCCAGAGGGGGCTCCCTCAATGAAATTTAACACATGGCCATATCTTTAATGAAACATGGCTTTTAAAGTGTGGTAGGGCTAACTGAGCATTCATTGGGCATGGAGTCAAAATAAATATGTATCAATCACAAGATATTCAAGACTAGTTTAGGAATATGTAATTCTCAAAGGCAAGATACCTAACATTCTATTAGACATAAATATGTTGTAGTATGGAGGTTGAAAGAGGAAAATGAATCAATTATTAACATAGCATCTATAATGGACGAATTCTGCTATAATATCATAATGATAGGTGATAAAATCTAAATGAAAATATATAAGCAGCAATAGATGAATTCTATATCTATATAGCATTCATTCAAATATAGAAGAATAACATATCATGATTTACACATAAAGAAAAACATTCACCAGATTACGGATTGTAGAAAGCCAACACAAGAATCTTTGAGACAATATCCAATACTTTTGCTTGAAAATATTTATTAATATCACAAAGGTTTGACAAAAAATTTCAAAGTTCCTCTCTAAGACCTGAACCCCCTTTTATATTACAAATCCATAGCTTAAATAATAAACCAATAATCAAATTGTTCCTATTTTGTTGGAAATAAAATCAAATAAAAATAAACTAAAAATAAACTTGGTTGCAATGAATCTCAAATGATTAAGGTTAGAGTGAAATCCTCTTCCTAAAAAATTCAATGAAATCTCCTCCACTTTTGCCTTGAAATCTGGATCTGAGTTTTGATTACTAAAACTTAGTCTTTCAGCCATTCAAATCTAATATTGTGCAAAATAATACTATACCACCAAATTCAGAACTAGAAGATCCTTCTGCCATAAAATTTAGGATGATTGACTCCTCAAAATCTGTAAGGTAATCTTGGACTGCTAGATGTTAGCCTGGAAATTCTCATGTGATGATTTAACTGATAATTAAATATCTAGAAATGATCTTTTCCTATTTTGACAAGTTCCCTGCCACCTATGATCAATCTCTTCAAATCTGGAATTTCAATCTTATCTTCTCTTTCAAAGTAATCTTTGTAACAACTCTAGTAATTCCTGATAGGAATCATTCTCTGGCTCATCTAATACACTTCTTGAAGCTTCAACACAGAGAATAGATATTATTTACTTCATGTGCATGGTCAAAGAGAATAAATTATATGCATAATAATTGAAGATTTTCCAATTTTCAAGGTCCATTTGTGGTTTCCATGCATTATCCAACAAATACCAAAACGTTTCCATTAATAAAAACTTCCACCTGTGAAAGATGCCCATCTCTCTCGTTCATCCATTTTTGCAACAATTCGACAAAATCCAGGATGCTTGAATTTAATGAACCCAAATTTCATTTCCCCTGCCTATTGATTCAAAATAGTTGTGAGATGAGCAGAATCATCCAGGGAAATCATAGGAAATCAATACTCTATTTTTCCCCTATCAATAATTCATATTTGTGAATGGATTGTTTTTCCCCCTTGGCTCTAACTTGAATACTCTGACTTGAATGCTCCACACCTTCTTACTTTGCTGGCGTTGATGCTTTTAAAAAATGGTCTTGACATTTTTCCTTTAGAACTCGTGTATGCTATTGTGTGAAAATAACTCACAACTTATATAAAAGTAAGTGAGAGGATAAATATTAGAATATTTTTATTTAAATGGAGTGAACGTGGAATGGGTAGGTGGGAGTACCTGAGGTGGAGGGTGAGTGGGATGTGGTGGGTGAGATATAAGTAGAAAACTACATGGAGTGTGAATGTAAGGTAAGATAAGATAAGTGTGAGTGGAGTGGTAAGTAGGTGAGAGAATTAGTGGGAGGTGTGAGAATTAATGGATATTTCATTTATTTATTTTTCTTTTAATATTTTATTTAAAATATAAAATAAAATTCTAAAATAATGATTTTATATTAAAAATGAATATCCATAAATGTGATTTGGCAAGGGAAACTAGTGCCACAGGAACAACATGATAGAACATGCCAGACTTTTGAGGTCGAAAGTATAATAAATGACAGAGTCTCATGGGGGGCTTAAATAGCAAGCGTTAGGAAATGAGCTCAATCATAAGTGCTACAAAATGAGCTAGTAGGGATTATGAATCAACACATAATTTATAGAGTTCCAACATATATATTGGTTTATAGTGCTACCTCAGAGGAGGATATGTCACATCTTATGCAGGTGTTAGAGACTTTGAAAAAGCACCAACTACTGGAAAATCTTAAGAAATGCGAGTTTTCTCAACATTGTTTGGTGTATTTGGGGTATGTGATCGATGGAGGGGAGCTCTAGATAGATACCACAAATATGGAGGCCATCATGAAATGGCCAATTCATATAAATGTCATTGAATTCAGGAGTTTTGTTGGGGTGACACAATTCTTGTGGAAGTTCGTAGCTTCATTTTCAGTGGTAGCTACACCACTCCATGCCATAACAACCAGTGGTAATATTTTTGAGTGGGGGAAGAATTAGTAGAAGGCCTTTGATGAGATGAAAATAAATATCAGTCAAGCACCAGTTCTTGCACTACAAAAATTTCATAAGCATTTCAAAGTGGATATAGATGCAAGTGGGTATGCCATGGGAGAAGTACTGATGCAAGGAGGAAGGCCTTTCTGTTATCATTCTGAAGTATTTCATGGGGAAGTTCTCAACTACCCTACCTACGACAACAAGATTTATTCCTTGGTACAATATTTCAAAATGTGGAAACACTATATGATGGGAAAGGAGACAATCATCCACATAGATCACCAACCACTATAGTATTTACAGGCACAGAGTAAGCTACAACAAACTACACATTACAAGTGGATGGGAATTTTATAGAAAATTCATTTGGTCATAAAGTATAAGAAGGGTATCAGAAATAAGTTGGCATACATGCTTTCATGACCACCCACATCTAAGATTACAGCTTTGGTAACTCTAATGCACATGGATCCTTTTACCCATGATGCATACAAAGAAGCATACACAAAATATGAGGACTTCAAGGAGGTGTTTCGGTAGATACATGACCAAATTCATATAGAATAAGGTGATGACAATACTGACTATCATTTCTAGAATGGTTTTCTCTACAAGCTTGACAAGCTCTGTGTTCCTAAAGGAGAACGATTACAACTTATCATAGAGGCTCACACCTCCAAGGTTGCAAGACATTTTGGTGTTGGGAAGACAATTTCCAACTTACAAAGATATGTCTATTTGCCCAGAATGCAAGAAGATGTAGCACGATATATTAGAGGATGTATACTTTTTTGTACCAACAAGCCCAACAACAAGAAGCAAGGTCTATACCATTCCTTACATGTACCCACTCGACCTTGGGAAAGAATTTCCATGGATTTTGTGGGAGGTTTACCAACAACTAGGAAGGGACATGCATATATATTTATGGTAGTTGATAGGTTCAAGAAAATGTGCATTCTTATGCCTTGTAAAAGACCATCACTAAACAATAAGAAACAAATAAGTTCTTTGAACATGTATGGGTGCACTTTGGGATACCAAGGAGCATCATCTCAGATGTAGATACCATATTTCTTAGTGCATTTTGAACTATATTGTGGGAGAAGATGGACACTAAGTTGAAAAGGTCTATAACATTCCATCCACAAACATATGGGTAGAAAAAAGTAGTCAACAGGACTTTGGTGCAACTTTTGAGTATTACAAATATAAAAATTTGAAGACCTAGGATGAGAATTTGATCTATATTCAACACTCTTATAATAGAGCAGTCCATGCTTCTACTAGTAAGTCCCCTTTTGAAACTTGCTTTGGATATTTTCCACCTTCACCCTTAGATGTTGTATATGGAAAACAAAGAGGAATGAGGGATAACCTTTGTTAAGTACCAAAGACCTGAATACAAAATACACCAGAATGGATCCAAGAAGAATATATGAAAGCCACACTGAATACAATCACCACACAAGATATATGGAAAAATATATAAAACCACCACTTTATTATAGAAAAACCTTGAGGTAAGGAAATACCATACAATGGATCCTCTTATGGAATTGATCCTCTCCTGTTCACTTGCCTCTTCGAGGGGGAAACCTCCTAATGAACTTCAACTCCAAATACAATACTTCTCTTCATGTCCTATTACATTTATTGAACCACTTTATATAGTGCTACCATCACCTAAGAACATTCTAGAGGAGGAATATTCTAGAAGAAGAACCTTATAAGAAGTGTTCTTACATTTATTATATCTAGCTACCCATTTATTATATCTAACTACCGTAGTAGACCTTATTTAATACTATAGTGGACCTAGTCCACCTTACATTGAATGACCTCCACTATTATTACTATGGGTCCTTTGGGACCCCCCACTACCTCTCTATATACCTAACATTCCATCCCCCTTATGAAAGCATTGTCCTCAATGCTTGATGTACAACCATATACCAGGGTCCCATGGATAAGTGTGGACCATAGTGCTGAAGTAGACTAGAGAATGAGGGTCCCATTGAGGAATGAAAGCCACCATGCTAAAGTAGTCCAAATGCCATTATAAACCTAGGTCCCATGTCTAAGTTCTCATGTGAACTCCACGCGAAAGATATCGACACCCAATAACCGCCTGGAAATGATGCTCCCTATACAAACACCTATCATGTGGATCCAAATAAGAATATCCATCCACATAGTGAGAAAGGATCAAAGTTGAATCTGGAAGGAATAATACCATTATAAAATATACAGGTTGGACACTGGTAATCATAACTAGCTCATGATTTGTCACATTGATGTTCTCTACAGAAGGTGGCATAGAGTCATAAAATAAAAGATGGAAATGGTTGTTATCCCAGAAATGACAACTATCCATATACCAATCATCACAAGTGGCTTCAAAATCATACCATGCATATAATTCTTGAATATATTCATCCCTGATGTCCTTAATCATATATCTCTCTTGCATTCCAAGGGTGATTGCTTGAATATTTTGAACACTTGCTTGAATATTTTGAATACCTTGTTGAAGACATGTCTTGAGGGATGCAAACTTATGTTGAAGTTCCATGAGAAGTCTAATATCCATTGAAAACACCACATATAATGTACCAAAAGAAAGATATCAAAATTATCTATCCAATGGCACTGACTTGGTAGAAATATGAGCACATTGTCAAAAATGATGAGCTCTCCAGTCCCGCCGTCGTCACAACCCCCCCCAAAAAAAAATAAAAAATAAAAAAAAATAAAAAAATGGTTGATTTTAAATCAACAATATCTTCACTTCCAGAGCTCTGATTTGGACAATTTGTTTTTGAAATTGGGTGAAATTGTGAGAGGAACTCATATCTGTAAATTGTTTTAGCAATATTGGCATCCAGCTGCTACATAAATAAAAAAATCATGTCATTGTTCACGGAAAGAACCTTGAAAATTTCCATATTTTAAAACTTCAATAACTTTACTTCCCAGACTCCATTTCAGCCGATTGTTTTTTTGAAATTGGGTATTTTTCCAAGATGAATTAAATTATACAATTTTCTTGGAAAAATTCTACTTAACAATTTTTATATATGAACCTGAAGTGTGCCTCCCTCTTTTTTCCCTAGAAAAAATATGCAAAAAGAGCCAAAAAAATCTCCCCTTCTTTGGCCAAGGAAAGTGCTCTAATACCAATTGTTAATTACCAAATACCTGAATACCTGAATACAAAATACACCATAATGGATCCAAGAATAATATATGAAAACCACACTAAATACAATCACCATACAAGATATATGGAACAATATAGAAAACCCTTGAGGTAGGGAAACACCATACAATGAATCCTATTATGGAAGGGATCATCTCCTGTTCACTTGCCTCTTCAAGGGGGAAACATCCTAATGAGCTTCATAACCAAATAAATTTCTTCTCTTCATGTCCCATTACATTTCTTGAACCACTTTATATAGTGCTACCATCACCTAAGAACATTCAAGAGGAGGAATATTCTACAAGAAGAACCTTCTAAGAAGTCCCCTTACATTTATTATATCTAGCCCATTTATTATATCTAACTACCATAGTGAGCCTTGATTAATACTATAGTGGACCTTGTCCACCTTACATTGAATGGCATCCACTATTATTACTATGGGCCCTCTAGGCCCCCCACTACCTCTCTAGCTACTTAACAACCTCACAGGAGATGCACTAAAGGCATAAAAAATTGTTTAGAAGATTAGGTAGATCCATTTTCAAGTACATGAGACACTAAATAAGTCATAGGAAAATTACAAGGATAGAAATGACCAACACAAAACAAATAAAATATTTAATGTGGGAGATAGAGTATGGTTACAACTGAATAAGGAAAGACTACAGGGTCCTGGTAAGAATATCAAGGCTATGTGGTATGGTCCTTTTGAGGTATTAGAAAAGGTGGGAGATAATTCTTACAGACTCAACCTACCCCCATACATGCACATTTACACAATAGTGAATGTGGAGAATCTCAAACTCTATGAGCCCTTCATGTTGGATTAGGAGGAGGAGCAGGGCCTACCTTCCATAGAGGATTTAACACTAGATGGTTAGGTAGAGTTGGAAGAAGACATATTTTTTTTGAAGTGGTCTAGAACTAGAAGATAGGGGAAACATGACCTTAGGTAGATTGGGTTGAAAGGACAAATTTGAGGCAAAGCCAATTGGTACTCCAGGGAGAAGGTAGAGGAAAAATTTCCTCACCTCATTTAGTAAATATTTTGGGGACCAAAATCATCCCTAAATGGGGAGGTATGATCTGGATTGGATCATTATATTATTTTTCATCTATCTCACTACTTTTTGGGTGGAAAAATTGGTGGACTTTGCTTGCAGGGCCATTTCGACGGTTGGTCCAAATTTGGACATTTGGGTCCAAAAAATAGAAAAAAATACTTTGAATCCATTTTGAGGCATAAAATGATCTTATTTTTGGTCCAAACCTTACTTTGGATGAATATTATAAACCATACATGTTGATACCTTTCTAACAACGCAAACCATTCGTCAATCAAAGTTTGTATGCTAAAGTTATGCCTCCCGCAATTTGACCTACCATATTGATCACCATGGTGCGAGTGGATGCAACACCAACCTCCATTACTTAGGCATGTGGGTTTAGGCATGTAGTGGATTTTCTAAGAACATTTTAGAAGTTCCAAAACCTTATCACAATTGAAGGTTGAGGAAGTAAAAAAACCTATCCCTAGATGGCTATTAGGCCATGTCAAATACCAGTCACTAAGAGGAGAAGGGGTTCCATTCTTTTGCATTGTGTCTTGTTCCATAGCTAAGAAAAACATCTGAGTCGTATTTTGTGAGAATAAAAGAGGATGATATATTCTTTAGCATCCATACAATCCATAGGTCAAAGGAAACTCCACATAAAGTGCCTCTTTCTTTGTACTTGCATCATTTCTTTACTAGAGAAAAGAGAGCAGAGCAACCTCACCTTCTAGATGGGTTTTCTCCTGTATTGGGTTTCGCAGGTCATATATTGTGTTTATTTGTGGATGGTGTGAATGTGTTTTACTTTTCTCTAGTTTTACTACATTTTATTTATTTCATCAGTAACTAAATATTCTGGATATCTGAAGGAAATTAACCTTAATAGTAAAGATTTCAGTATTTTATTAGATATGTTATGAGGAACTGTTCTAGTGGAATATCCATGGTAGTTTACAGATCACACCACCACCTTCCTTCTTCTCTACCCTTCTTTCTTTCCCCCATCCTTCTTATCTCGTTCCTAATTATCTACATCCTTCTTATGTGAGATGATATCTATTACCCCCTCTCACCTAGGGGTAAGTAGAGGAGATCATGTCTCATGGTCCACATTGCAGACAATGATCTTGATGATAATGATCAACATTATCCACAGACAAAAACCCCTCAAATTCCTCCCCCCTCATCATTTCTCAGTTCATTCACTTAATCAACAAGGTTCATCCAGTGATGGTTTCCCAACACAAATGAGGTATACTAGTCATTGTTTCATATAAAATGTTACATTTAATGCATTAGGAATTTAGGCGAGGATCGTGGTTTGAAGTCATATAATGAATAATGATTGTTTGAAAGTTATGTTTTTTACCTTGTTTCACCTTGGTGGCCATCATATGCGTCCTATTCTAGTGAAGGCACTCTTGGGGAACACCGATACTACTAGGAGGCCTTGATAGGGGTAATGTACCTCTCCTTTTCATAAGCAACATTTTCCATCTTGATTTATTCCATTGTCCTATATTCTGGAAATGGTTGGTACATGTACAACAAAAAGGTATGTTCCTTCATCCTCCTATGATAAGAAGGGATAGAATTCCAATGTTGATATAGTTGGTAAAAGAATAAAAAAACATGTTATAAAATAAAGAATAAATAATGGGATGACAAATCGAGAAAATCAAAAGCCAAAGATCAACTTGAGCTCTACTCCTTTGCTATGACGTGATCACCCATAGTCCTAATGAATTTAATGCATATCAATTAAAAGGAATTAATCCCAATAAGAAAAATAATAAAATCATGAACCTGAAAGGGGAATTGCAAAACAATAACAAAATATCAAAAGGAAAGAAGGGGTTTTTGGAATATACACACTACTAAGGAAAGGGTAACTTAAGAACCAATTTCTCCCCCTACAAAGGTTGTCATGGAGATGAAACCACATGTGGCCTTGCATGTCAATGAAACCATGAAGATGGAGTAAACCCCATGCCACCTCATTCACTTATACTTACACTTTGAAGGGTTTATCGAGAACTAAACCTCTACTTGGGTACTAAGACTGGGCACTCAAGTGGGGAAGGATGTGGCAGGTTACATTGAGTCGAAAAATCCTGAAGGTCGGAGTACATATCGACCATTGATTCCAAAAGACACACGTCGAAGGATCATCAACTTCAAGTGAAAGCACTCTGGGAGAAAGTGTTGGAGGAAATTTTTGAAACTTCTAAAGCCCGAAGAGCCGAAGCGATTCACAACCGCTGATCTGTGGGAGGACACCCGTCGAAAGATCACAAAATCTAGGTAAAAGTGTTCCAGGAGGAGGCAAGCGAGGAAAGTTGAGACACCCAAAGCACAGAGTCCCGAAGTGGTTCTCAATCATTGACCACGAAAGAGGATGAAGACTGTTGATCCGATCTTGGATGAAAGTTCCAATGTCCCGAAGCTATGGACAAATGCTTTTTCAGATAAGTATAGGGTCATGGCCATGGTCATATGTAGATTGAGAGCTTAGGGAAGGAGGGATAAGGTCCAAATTGGTGGTCTTCGAAACAAAAAAGTGATAAGGAAGGGTTTAGTTGTGGTTTCTAATCATGGCCACTTGGGAAGGTGGTTTCAAGGAAGCCCCTGCGCAGGATGAAATTCTATGTCAACCAAGGATAACAGGACACTGTTATTTTTGGAGAATGGGGATATGATCTCCATGAAAAAATATAAATAAAGAGACTTGTAGCATGGTTTGGCAATTTTGTTTATCATATGCATAATTCTAACAAAATGGTCACTTGCACATTTTGCAGAATTAAGGGGTTTAAACACCTCAACTCAAGATGCGTATTGAGGAAATGAAAGAAGGTGAAGGAGCCTCGAGTCATGATAAGGAGGTCAAAGGCCAAAATACCATAGTTGTTAATGCAAAGACAAAGTCTAATGGACACAAGGGAAAAGGAGAGCAGGAAACGTTAATATAAATGATAAGAATCTTGAAGATGGAAGTGCAAAGACACAAAGCAGACAACGAGAGACTGACGAGAGAGAAATGTCAGATAAATGATCGAGTGTTGTAGATCTTAAATCAGTTGTAGAGATAAATGAAGAAGGGATCAAACTCAATACAAGAGGAAGAAGGCATGTGCCATGAAAGAAGGGATGATAGTGGAAGAGCTGGTTATTCCAGAAGTGCTAGCAGAACTCATGAACACCACTCACCTCCTTACTCAGAAAGAAAATTTTATGCATCGGATGATCCCATAAGTAGTCAATAGGTGTCTCCTGTCAGACACTAAAGAAGGAAACAAGAGGTAGATAGTTTTCAAGGAGAGCTAAGGAAGCTCAAACCACCTTCCTTTGAGGGTGAAAAAGAAAGGAAATATGATGTTGAAGCATGGTTTCTTGGGCTCAAGAGATATTTTTAGTTGCATAAATATTCGTGCAACCTGGAAGCCAGGATTTCCACCTACCATTTACACGAGAAAGATGCAATGTGGTGGGACCAACTGAAGCAAGTGGAACATGTTAATGAGAGTAGGATCACTTGGAAGCAGTTCAAGAAGTAATTCCAGAAGGAGTACCTATTAGAGCATTTCTATGACAAGAAAATGCAGGAGTTCTTTGAACTCAGGTTGGGAAACATGACTATGGAGGAATATGAGAACAATTTCTTGGGATTGTTAAAGTATGTCAGGTTCATTGGTGATGAGAAAGTGAAAATACAAATATTTCTAAGTCCACTGTCAGCCTTTTATAAGGAAAAGATCAAGTATGATGAACCCAAGACCTTGACGGAGGCCATCAGGAAGACTAAATAACTATATGAGCAAGGCCAGGGAAGAGAATCTCTGCAGAAATATTGGAAGGACAAGAAAAATGCAAAGTTCGATCAGAGGAGGAAAGGATTCAAACCTTCCTTCAATAGGAATGAACCTAATAGAAATCAAGATCAGTATGCTAAGGGAGATTTCAAGAAGGAATATTCCTTGGGAAAAAAGGGAAGACCACCAATCCAATGCTGGGGATTCAAGGAAGACCACTTGTACAAGGATTTCCCACACATAAAAGATAGAGTGAAGACTGTATGAAAAATCCAAGAAGCTACAACAGTCGAAGATATGGGAAGAATCTATGCAGCTTTAAATGATCGAAAAGAAGAGTACCAGTCCAATATGATCGAGGTGGAAGGTAAGATCATAAATCAAACTGTTGCTATTTTGATTAATTCAAGAGAAATCCATTGTTACATTGATCCTAATATAGTGTATAGATTACATTTGGATAAAAGTAAACTTGGAAAAACAAGTTTGGTTCAGTTAGCCAATAGAACCAAAAGAAGAATCCATGATATTGTCAAAAGTTGTTCCATAAGTCTTAATGGCGTGAATACTAGTATTGATCTAAATATCATACCATTAGGGTCTTATGATATGTAACATCCCGCTCTGGCGCACTGAGAACACTTATTATTTGAGGACACCAGCTCGCAAGTGATCTGGACCCTTTTTGATGTTAGACCTTTTATATTTGATTATGATGTGATTGACAGATGACATGATGTGTTACTATTTGATGTAGACGGGTGATATTGACTCAGTGTTATTGAGTGTGCAGGGTGTTTGACCTTGAGGATGCAGAGGCATAGGTAGAACCCCCTTGGACTCCAGACTG
>SNQJ01S0188273.1:0-18361 GCA_010110895.2 Picea sitchensis | reverse complement strand
AATGATGAATGCATGGTTATAAAATAGAAAAATGAAAATATATATATGTATATTTATATTATAAACAAATTGTAAACAAATAAAGTTAAGCATGTGAAAATAAAAGGAAATTAATAATGAGCGCACATACTCTTTGATTTTTTGAAAAGAAAAATAAAATAAAATGATATAAACAAAATAAATTAAAAAGAAAAATAAGAAAATCAAAAGGGAAAAGGGGAAAAAACCTAAGAAAAAGAGGAATTAGGGTTTGAGACTGCATAAAAAAAGGGAGAGGGGGAAATAAAGGGACCTTTGGGGAGATTGGTATTGTTATGCTTCCAGACTAGAGACTGGACTGGTTTCTTGTAGGAGTTGGGGATTCTCAGCAGACTGGAGTGGTAGCTCAGCCTTGGAGGCGAGCTGAGAAGCTAGTTACTCTCTGATTGTGTGTGGACCCTTTGCGACTCGGGGGACTGAGGGGGAAGAAGAGTACCCCTAGCGTTTGGCTGGGAGGTACCGGTGAGTTCTTTGCGGTCGGCAAGCAGGAGCAGGAGCGGCAGGAGCACAGGAATCGTTGCGGCAAGCGAATAAGCCAAAGGTATGTTCCTGAACTGAGTAGAGTAGAATGGATAGTGATTTACTGCTACGATTATGGTTGTATTGTTGTGGAGTGTTGTTTCCAGTCCTTCATACTCTGTAAAAAAAAAAAGGGGGGGTACTTTAGAAGATCTTCATTTTTAAGCAGTGTAGTTGAGGGTCCAGGTAATTTGTGGTGATTTATGCTATTTCGTTTTTATGCCGTGGGCGTTTGGGGCAGTAGGGTTTACTCTTTTTACACTGGGCGTTTAGATATTTCAGGCATTTTCCTTCTGCAGTGGTTTTCTTGTACCCTGGGCGTTGTTATTTGTATTGGGCATTTTTTTTATTATCTTCGTGGCCTTCTCGTATTACCTTGGGCGTAATTTTTTTTTACACAGGGAGCTTGATTTGCAGTAGGGTTTTTATTTCTTGATACCCTGGTGTTTATATTTATTTGGGCCCTTTTTATATCTCGGTGGGTTCCCTTTGCTTTACCTGGTCGATTTTACTTACACCGTGGAGGCTCTATACGGTGGGTTTTCTTCTTTTTACTTGGTCGTTGTTTTATATACTTGGGTGTGCGATTCTCTGTGGGTTCTCCCTTTTCATTGGGCGTAGTCACCTGTACAGTGGGCGTTTTAGCTATGGCTGGGCCCTTCGATTTGTTTTTTTTTAAAAGAATGTCTGTGTCGTTGTTCTCATTTCCTTTTTTTGTGTCTGCGCTCATTTTTGTCTTACATTTAAATTGCAGTGCGCTGTCGTCCTTGCACCTGGGCTGTTCTTCGTTTTTAATATTTATTTGCAGTGGGATATCGTATCCTTGCACCGTGGGCGAATTTCTGGTTGGGCCCTTCGTTTATTTTGAAAAGCCTGCGCTGCTGCTCTCATTTTTTTTAACTGTCTGCGGTCCCCCGATTAATCTTACCAAATTCTAGGCATGCCCGCGTTCTTCTCGATAGACGTGTTGGCAGATTAAGCCCCTTCCAGTGCAGAAACTGCCTCAATAACCGTAGAGACCCACAGACTGCCAGGCGTTATTAATCCTTAGATGTCCAGAACGAAGCTCACGCCTGCCATCTCTTTCTTTTCTTCTCTGAAGGTCTATATACCTACAACGTATCAACTGATTTATGTGGGAAAGGGTTATTGGAGGACTGCTAGGAATCCTTCCCACAGGTCTTGTCCTCGTTTTTACTTAGCATACATGATAGTGTTGGCTAAACATTAGGTACAACCGTAGGCACAACCAATCCAACCTCCCAATCCTGGCGAACGTTGTGCAATTGAAATTCACGAATTTAATTTGTTGTTTTAAAATTTGGTACAATAATGCTGCTCCGCTGTAATCATGGATTTCTGGTCGACTTCATTCGTGATTTAAAATTGCCGTTTCCAGAATTAGTTTAACATTGTCGTCCCACCTTAATTATGGATTTCTATCATTTAAATCTCTGGATTATTATTAAGTGGTGTGTTATTAGGGTTAATTTTAGGGCGGATTTATTAAATTGGTTAATGGTAAAATTGTGGACTATTATTAAGTGGTGCGATATTAGGGTTAACTTTAGGGAGGAATTATTAAATCGGTTAATGGTAAAATTGTGGACTATTATTAAGTGGTGTGATATTAGGGTTAATTTTAGGGCGGAATTATTAAATGTGTCTGGATTGAATATTTCTGGTGTGTTTGATAAGAGCTTCAATTCTTATCAAAGTTGATTAGAAATTTAAAACTTATCCGTATCACTGTATTGCAACCGGGATTATAAATAAGTAACTTTATTTTATTTATCAAATCTGTAGATTATTATTTAGCCAAATTTTGGTTGTATGGTGAGAGCTGGTTTTATCAAATTGATTTATGAAGTATAAATAGGCCTTAATATTCATGTTGTGAATGCGTGACATCAAATCATCAGGATAAGCCTGAAATGAACATTATACTTGCGTGTTAATTCTTGGGAAATAATTGCATTTGCTATTGTGGACAACCCTAATTTCGGTTATTCTAAGGTTGAAGATTTATTATTGTGAATTTGTTAGTTTATTCACATGTCGCAATTGTTGGTTAAACTTTCTACCCTTGGTTGTTGGGGATATAAATCTAGATAAATAGTTGCGTTGTTATTTAACTATGTTTTATTATGTAATGAATTTAATAGCTTAATTTGCAAGGGAATACTTGTATAATTTGCAATAAAAATAATTGCTTTATTTGCAATATCAATATTTGTTTAATTGTCTTGGTATTTGCAATAATAAGGTTGTTTTAAATTGCCAGGGCAATGATGGTGGTTGATTCCCAATATTAATATTGTTTAATTCCCATTAAATTGCAATAATGAGGTTTGTTTTAATTTGCAAGGTCAATGATGATGGCTAATTTGCAATATTAATATTGCTTACTTGCCCTGGTATTACTTGGTTAAATTGCAATAATAGTATTGTTTTAAGGTTAATGATGATGGGTGATTCGCTATGTTATTAATTGTTGAATTGAACTGTTCATGATGAATCGTGCTTAATTTAATGTTTTTATTGTTTAGGATGCAATAAATGATGTTGCGTAAGCTGCCATGATGAACTTGTTTTATTTAATGTTATTATGGTGTAGAATGCGATATAATGATGTTGCGTAAGCTGCCATGAAGAACCTTTTTTAATTTATGCTATTGATTTTTAAATGAAATGTAATAATGGTGCTTAAGCTACCATGTTAACCTTGTTAAATTAGTGTTGATATTGTTAAAATTTACCATGTGATGATGATGCCCAAACTGCTATGCTAACTTGTTTATTTAATGTTATTATCGTTAAATTGAATGCTAAGGTTGAAGCTTAAACCGCGATAATAATATGGCTTAATTGCAATGGCAGTACTGTCTAAATGCAATAATAATATTCGTTTTTATTTGCAATGTTAATAATGACGGTAGAATCGCAATGTCAACCTTGGATTAATCGAAGTGATCGTGATGAGCAATTGGTACCTATGATAATTAATGGAGAAATTGGTCTTGATGGATGTCTTCGGGCCCCAATAATGGTTGGTCGATTGGAGTCCTCCTAACTTGCGTCTCCCGTAGAGGTCATGATTGTCCCTGATTTGGTAGTACTTGGGGGTATTGTATTGCGTAGTATGTTCGTGTCGGGTGGGATATAGACACCTCTTGTAGCTTAGTATTTATGTCTGTGTGTAAATACGATGGAAGGAATCCAGTGCCGTATCAAGAGTCTCGGGCTATTTAAAGGCACAGTTCCACTCTTGCGACACACTCTGAGCCGTATCAGTAGTCTCGGGTTGTTTAAAGGAACAGTTCCACTACTGCGACTCTACTGTTGGATTCTTCCATTCTGCGCCAATACTGTACCTAACCCCTGGTGTCTTTTTCTGCTTACAGCTGCTAGTTGCACTCNATTCTTCCATTCTGCGCCAATACTGTACCTAACCCCTGGTGTCTTTTTTCTGCTTACAGCTGCTAGTTGCACTCCTTATGTCCAGGGGCATTTAATTCTTGTTGTCACGGGGATATGGCGGGTCGTCTTGATTGTGTCCGTCTTAATTGTGTCTTGTTGGTTCGAGTGGTGACGTAGAGTCGAGGGGGTTGTTTCTTCTACATGCGTGCACACACTTTAACACCCCAAAAAAAAAAAAAAAAAAATTTGCACCTGTTGACAGAGTAGTTGTCCTTAACTAGGAGGGTTGTTACATGATATTCTGATTGGAATGGATTGGTTGGAAAAGCATCATGTTGTCCTAGATTGTCATAACAAGACATTTACATGTCTTGATGGAAATGGAAAATAGATCATTGTGAAAGGAGTTCCAAGACCCATCTCTATAAGGGAGATTTCAGCCTTACAATTAAAAATATCTTTTAGGAATGGATGCCAATTGTATGCATCTCACGTGGGAGATACAGATAATACAAAAGGGCCAAGCCTTGAAAATGTCTCATTACTACAGGAATTTGAAGATGTATTACAAGAAATACCCATATTTCCACCAAGAAGGGAGATATATTTCTCAATTGATTTAGTGCCAAGAGCTTCCCCGATGTCAAAAACACCTTACAGAATGAGCACACTAGAGTTAAAAGAATTACAAATGTAGTTGGATGAATTGTTGAAGAAAGGGTACATACGTCCAAGTGTTTCACCTTAGGGAGCACCAATACTTTTTGTCAAAAAGAAGGATGGAACCTTGAGGCTATGTATTGACTTCCGACAACTGAAAAAGTACACCATAAAGAACAAGTATCCTCTACCCCGAATTGATGACCTTTTTGATCAGCTAAGAGGAGCAAATATATTCTCAAAGATTGACCTGAGGGAAGGATACCATCAAGTAAGAATCAAGGAAGAAGACATTCATAAGACAACCTTTAGGACCAGGTATGGGCATTATGAATTTCTAGTGGTGCCATTTGGACTGACCAATGCACCAATTGTCTTCATGTGCTTAATGAATGGCATATTCAAAAATTATTTGGATATGTTTGTCATAGTATTCCTAGATAACATACTTGTCTATTCTAAGTCTGAAGACGAGCATGAACATCACTTAAGACTGGTATTGCAAGTACTGAGATAACATTAGTTGTATGCCAAGTTGAGTAAGTGTTATTTTTATCAAAATCAAATCCATTACTTGGGACACATTATTTTAGAGCAGGCCATAACAATAGATCCAGAGAAGATCAAAGCCATTAGAGGATGGCCAACACCCAGAAATGTGTTAGACGTCAGATATTTTATGGCATTAGTTGGCTACTATAAAAGGTTCATAGTAGGTTTCTCTAAGATTTCTCATCCCATCACTTCTTTGCAAAAGAAGGGAACTAAATTTGAATGGACACTCAAGTGTGAAAATAATTTTAATATGTTGAAGGAATTACTTACTAGTGCACCTGTGTTAAAGATTGTTGACCCAAATGAACGTTTTTTGGTCTATACAGATGCATGTAAGGAAGGAACTGGGGGAGTCCTCATGCAAAATGGACATGTCATTGGATATGATTCCAGAAAGCTTAAGGAACATGAGAGGAAATATACCACACATGACTTGGAACTTACTGCCATTGTTTATGCCTTGAGGATGTGGAGGCATTATCTCATGGGGAAGAAATTCAAATTAAGGACAGACCACATTGGCTTGAACTATCTTTTTGAACAACCAACATTAAATGTCAAGAAAACAAGATGGCTGGAATTTTTAAGTGAATATGACTTTGATATCAAGCATATCAAGGGCAAGTAGAATAAAGTTGTGGATGCACTTAGTAGAAGAGTGCATACCATGCATGCTACTCCTATGAATATGCATCAATCAGACCTGACGAGTAGAAGTTTAGATGGTCTTGTTATAGACCAACATTACCTATAGGTAAAGGAAAACTTACAACAAGGAAATGTACAACAAAAAATAAAGGAGTATGAGATAAAGGAAGACGAATTACTCATGCATAAAAATAGAATCTATGTTCCTAGTTCTGGAGAACTGAGGAATTTGGTACTGAAGGAAATGCATGATGTCCCTTATGCTGGACATCCCGGTTTCCAGAAAAAAATTACAGCAGTAAGAAGCCAGTTCTTTTCGCCAAGAATGAAGAAGGATGTTGCTGATTACATCGCTCGATGTATGGAATGTCAGAAGGTGAAGGTTGAGTATAGGCAGCCAGCGGGTTTTCTGTAGCCATTGTCAATCCCAGAGAAGAAATGGGAAGTGATCACCATGGATTTCATCACAAGATTACCTAGAACGAATAATCAACATGATTCAATCACGGTGGTGGTTGAAAAATTAACAAAGGCTACTCATTTTGTGCCTGTGAAGACAACACATACAACGACTAATATTGCATAAATTTGCATGAAGGAAATTACTAGGTTGCATGGGATACCTAGGACAATTGTCTCGGATAGAGATACAAATTTTACCTCCAATTTCTGGAGGGGATTGTTTAAAGTATTTGGCACAAATATAAACTTTAGCACATCATTTCATCCCCAGACAGATGGGAAAACAAAGAGGGTCAATCAAATAATTGAAGACATGCTGAGAATGTATGTGATGGATAAGCCATCTAAGTGGGAATATTACTTACACTTGGTTGAGTTTGCTTATAATAATGGGTATCAAGCTTCATTGAGAATGAGCCCATTTGAAGCCTTTCATGGTAGGAAATGCAATACTCTAGTAAGCTGGGACAACCCAACAGATAGAGTGGTACTTGGGCCGAAGTTGCTGAGGGAAATGGAAGACCAGGTGGTTAAGATCAAGCAGAATTTAAAGGAAACTCAGGATAGACTTTTGAAAGTGAAGCCCAAGAAAATCTCTTTGAAATTGGGTAGTTTTACAAAGATGGAAACCAGATTCGGTGGTCCATTTTAAATATTCAAAAGAATAGGGCCAGTTGCATACATGCTTGCATTTCCTTCTTCCATGAATGTGCATAATGTATTTCACGTATCTTTACTAAAGAAATATGTACATGAACCTAACCATGTTATTGGTTGGAATCTGATTTAGGTAGAGACGGAGAGAGACTTTCAGGTTCAACCAGTGCAAGTATTGGACAAAAAGGTCAAAATGCTCCAGAATCGAGTTATAGAGCTGGTAAAAGTTTAGTGGACCTGCTACGGTCCTGAAGATGCTACCTGGGAGCATGAAGATGCCATGCGGGCAGAGTATCTGCAACATTTTGAATAAATTTGAGATTTTGATCTCTATTTTGTACATGCACCAAGGACAGTGCCAAGATAAGGGGGAGGAGATGTAACACCCTGGGTTTCGAACCCCCATTTTAAATAATGTATTGTTACAATTTTGAGAGGCTCGAGTGCCAAAACAATTATTAAAGGGCCATTATGCCCAAGAAATGTAATGTTTTGATCATTATTAATAATAAACACATCTTTGGCTACTAGATGGACAAGAAATAGAGTTATAGAGGGCTATGATTCCACAAGAGAGGGGGCTTAAGGGGATAATTATTTATTCCTATGTTAATTACCCTTTTATCCTAAGGGAGGGGATCGATTACATGAGCTTATTGGGGAAGGCCAGGAGGTTCTTAATTCCCCACAAAGTTACTTAAACCCACCTCTGGTCTGATGGGGGGGTTTGACTGATGGCTTGTTCGCTCATTTTCCTGTACGTTCATTCATTTCCCTCATGCACTTTCATGCACTCACTCACCCATTCATTGATCCATCCTCACCTGCATCTTGTCTGGGAAAAGGGAACCGAACTGTTGAGAATTAACCATGGGATAGTTGGTTGTAATGGTCATTGGTGCAATCCATCCATGACCTGGGGTCTGCATGTCTAAGATGCGTTGGCCTGTGTCATGTTTTTCTTACAACTGCAAGTCCTGAGAGTTCCATCATTGAGATTCTAGACCAGTTGTGTTGGAGGCCTTGGAAAAAGGAGAAGGATTTCCTAAGGGAATTTGTGGCAGAGAAGGGTGGAGGTCCATTCTCTTGGGTGGTGCATGCTAGGTAGAAGAGAGTTGGGTACTTCGATTGTTGTGGGTGTTGGGAAACTTGTGAGAGATTGAGAATTGACTAGTTTCAGAACCCAAGTACACTCTGGAACCATCCTTGTGAATTCATAGCCTTGGCTCGGGGGTGACACTACTGTTGATATTTGGAGCAATGGTGTCTACTGTTGGGTGGAATGTCCTTGGTCTGCAGCCAGTTGGTGTCAACTTTTTATAAAGATAATTGTTCTTTGTTGTGATATTATTATCTATGTATGAATGTATTCCTCTTTGTATTTTAATTATCGTTTAACTAAATCTTATATTATGCATGCTTGCTAGATATTGTTGTGCATGTTGTTAAAGTCTTTTCTTTTATGCCTCTTGAAATTTTAAAAAGGCATCGCTAAGAGAAAGAAGTCCAAGGGCAGGCTTGAAGGTAGCATACCCTGGCCTGTGGGTGGTTGGGGATGTTACAAACATGGAAGCTGAAATGGCACCTGCCACTTGGCCTATCGAGCCCACATTCAATCTTGGATCCCTCTTCATCATCATAATTCATCCATACCAAAATGATAAATATATTTCAATTTCATCTTCTGACGATGACCAATTCTCCCGAACTGTTCCTCCGACTCGATCTCTCGACATCGGCCGATTTTATGACCTGGTCTTTTGACCCAACCTCCTGACTCGATATTCCAACCCAATCAACTCTCCTGACCTGATTCGTCGACTCGATCTCCCGACATTGACCGATTTTACTGACCCAATCTTCCGACCCGACCTACCGACCTGATCTCCCAACACTAACCAATTTTTCTGACCCAATCTCCTAACCCGATCTCCCAACACTGACCAATTTTTTTGACCCAATCTCTCGACCCAACCAATTTTCCCGACCTAACCAACTCTCCCGAAATACCATTCAAACATCATTTTTAAAACGATCATATCTTGGGCTACATGTGTTAGAATTGAGCCCATGATACCTTGTTGGAAAGGTATCGAGAAAATGAATGAAATTGAAAAGGTATTATGGTCATAAAAATGAAATAAAGTCTTAGAAATCGTAGAGAACATCATGCCACAAATTTGGGGGGAAAATGGACTGTGTAGACTTCAAACAGTCACATATGGAGCTACGAGTAATGAAATCAAGATAGAAATATCTCGATGGAAATATATAGGAGAGGATAATAGGTTGGGATGGATAGTACTGGAAGATTGAGAGAAAAAAAGGTCCCAAAAATGAAAAACATAAGAGGAACCTGGATTTAGATGAAGAACTAGATATCTATACTTCAAACAATCATATCTTGAGTTACGAGGAACAAAATCAGACTAGAAAGGGCCTAATAGAAAGATGAGACAAAGGAGAATAATATGGAATGATTTCATTCAATAGACAAAAGCCAAAAATGCCTACAAAATTTTGAGGAACTGAAGATAACGCCAATGAGCAGAGTCAATGAATGTTTTTTAACTAATATTATTTGTGAACTACCATAGGGAGAGTGTAGCCACCCAAGAGTCTCTTCATATTCCATTTTGTAACTCCCACATCCAGATTTTTGAAATGTAAAAAACAAATAAATTTGGGGAGAAATGAAACGAACATCCAAGAGAACTGAAGAGTCTCTCTTGTCTTATAAAAAGAGAACTCATAGGATAAGTACAGGAATTTTTCCCTTTGTAACAAAATATGTTACTATTATCTGTGAGTAAAAACGAACAAGAGGAATTTTGAATATTTGTGGCTTTGATGAATGTAGTGGAGACTTTTCTTTGTGATTCATTTTCTTCCCGAGTAGATAGGATTCTATTGTATGAATTATTTATGCACTCTATTATATTTTCTTATGATGTCATATGTTTCTTCATGGGTAAATAAATGATGTTAGAGATGTATTGTTCAACTATTTGTTTATGCATCTGTAACATTGTTGTTTTCATTTACCATTAGAATATATGAATTATTTTTGTTTATGATGGTTATGTTTCTTTGTACTCATTCTATTAGTTTTTCTCCCAGGACATGTTAGAATTAGTTAGATTAGATTAGTTATCTTTTAGTTAGTTTATCCTTAGAATTAATTAGAACTCTTTGGGGGTATTTCACTGCCTTTCCCATTTTTATTTTCTTAACTCTGAGTGGCAACCAGGCCCATAAATTGCAGGAAACACTGGCCCAAATAAGAGTGGGTCTGATTGGGACCTTCCATTAGGAATTTTCCCTCATCTACTTGACAAACTATTTGGAATCGTCAACATAAATGGAGCTAGAAGGAGGGAAGTGTTGGAAATATAACTCAGAGGGGGGGGGCGGGTGAATCAGTTATGTATATAAGCTTCAAACTTTTCCTGTTATTTTTTTATTCTTTATAGATTATTATTTAATGTGTTGCTGATAACTTAACATGAATAGATACAGAATAATTTATCAGTCACACAAAATACACATAGACACTGATTTTCATGAGGAAACCCATAAGGGTGAAAACCTCTTCTTCTTAGGATGTCAATCAAGCTCCAACTTTCATGTACATCACAATCTTTGGGCTCCAACTCAAATGTGAGGCTACAACCTCTGATAGCAAGCTACAACTTGCAGATAGCACCAAATCTCAGATTTATCTAGCACCAACTAGATGGAAGCACCAACTCTCAGGCTTCTCTAGCACCCACTAGATGGAAGAACCAACTCCCATAATGTCTTCTAGCACCAACTAGAATTCAGAGGATTGCAATCCTCCCTAGCACCACCCTACCACCTTGATTGAATATTACAAAAACTTTACTTACTTTCTCTATCTCTGATATGGTCTATTACAACTCCATGTATCCTCTGCCTCCTCCATCTTCTATTACTTTGTTCTTCTTCTATACTCTACTCTTTCTCCTGCTGCACAATCAAATCACTATGTTCGACTTCTCTTATTCCTTTATACTCTATAATGTCTTTGTATGCTATACACTACACCTCTCATCTCTAGTTCAGGTCTTGTACTCGGTCACATTATACCCACATGCCTAACTATAAAAAAAGAAAACTATCTTCTCTGTTTTGCATGTCTTTCTCCCCTGGAGTCCTCTGCCTAATCATCATGCAAACTCTTCCTCTTCTTTGGTGGTTATTCCAAATATTTTCATCATTAGCAGGTGTTATCTTGAGATTCTCTAGATTCTCTGGCAGGTGCAACTCTTCGTCTTCTCTGGTAGTTAAAGTCAGTCAATTTTGGATTCTTTGGCTTCTAAGAGCCTTCCTTCACGTGGCCACTGGCTGTGTCCATATGCCTATTCAAAAGGCGCTTCACGATCTTGGTCTAGCGAGTGCTAGATCCTTCTTTCGATATGACCTTGGGTGATGAACTCATGTGACCACATGATTGTGGGCATGACTAAAGGTGGTTTGAAATAAACTATGTTTCTCCCAGCAATTTACCTTGATCCTCCATGTGTCTTTTCTCCAAAACTGTGGTTTCAATTTCTTCCCACCTTCAGCTTTTTAAATTTTATGCACCTTCAATCCCTGCAATGAGATGGGACCGTTGATCTCACAATCCTGACAATGCTCCTGAACTAATGGATCATATCTAACCTTCTTAAATCTATGGCTGTGATTTACTTCGTGATCCAGGCTCCGGGAGTTTCAAATCGCAAACCCTTCTTTCCTCCATACGCTAATCTTTCGGAGTGGAAGATCTATTGACACGTGTCCCTCTCAGATTAACAGTCGAGAAATCCTTCGGGTCTCCAGACTCAAGATATTTCAAATCTCAACTTCTCATTTCTTCTAACTGGATATCTTCTGAAATGAAAGAGCTGCTAACATCTGTCCTATTTAATCCAACGATTATCCTCCGCTATGGGATTTTGACCTTTTAGACATTTTTAGCGCTTCGCTTTTGCATGAAATCTTTCAACCGGAGTCAACGATCTATTGACACATTCCCTCCTGCATGATCAATGATCATGAGTGACTTTGACACTTCGGGCTTCAGGAGTTTCAACTCATATTCACTCGTTTCTCCTAGAGTGCTTTCACCCGAATGCATAATATTCTAACACACACCCCTCATGACGATCAACGACCAAGGTATTCTTCAGGTCTTCGGTGTTTGGGACATCGGGACCTTAGGCTAATCACTGCTTAATTATCCTCTGGAGTGGTCACGTGATGAATAAGTCATAGGCAGTGGAGACTGCTTGCTGTCGGTTAACACTTCCACTTACACTGTTCTTCCACTGAACTAGATCAACGGTTGAGAATGCACCCAAAGTGATCTTCAGATTGGATGGCTGAGAGCGACTTCATAACTTCATCCTTCAGGACTTTAGGACTTCTAACATTTGTTGGTGATGAAAAATTCCGAAGTAAATCTCCCAGAGTGACGTAGCTTGCTTACGTCATTTGTTGACATGGCATGAGCTAATTTCCTCTTGACACTTGTCATCATATGATTATTCCATGTGTACTTGCTGATGTGGTCTTCCACATGTCCTTTCTGACGTGGTCTTCCACATGTCCTTCCTGACGTGGTATACCACATGTCCTTGCTGAGGTGGTATGCTGACATGGGTGAGTCACATAGGCAGTGTAGTGAAGGTGGAGGCAGAGAGCGGTAGTGGAGTGTGACATGTAGCGGGTAGTGGAGTGTGACTTCGAAGTGCAGAGGTGGTATGTATGAGTGGCTTGGTGGTTTTCTCGGAGGGGGGGTTAGGTGGTAAGTGGTAATGAGCGAGAGGGGTCCGATTTGACAAGAAGGTGACATGTATGAGGGTCCCACATGAGAAATACTACCAACTCGGACACCCCCCAAGGTTAAAGGAAAAAACGTCAAGGGGGAGGGTGGAGGTCTGATAATCCCTTTTGACCATAGATCTGAGTGCCCAATTATGAGTCACTAAGATTAGCACACCCTCTAACGTATCTTGTCCTTCCACTTATTTTGATCTGACGACAGACAGAAATTCGAGTGATCAATATCTCAGATCTCAACCCTTTCTTATCCTATCCTTCATTAATTCAATCCGACAGTTGTTGGTCCTCTGGATCATTGATATAACGACCACTATTTCTCTCCCTCCTGAGCTTCTGATCTCTCCGACTTAGAAGGATTTCTAAGTGTTCACGGGTCTCGACCTTTGCTCCTCCTGCGAGTCTGTCTCTTGGACCTCGTCTGTACTTCTGGAAACTGCTATATCTTATGATATTTCTTGTATTGTGTGCTCTCAAGGTTTGGTTTTCTATTGTTCTTTCCATCAATGACAAGCACATTCTTCCTGTAAACATGCCAACAATACCCCCCTTTGGCATTGATGAAAACCATGAAAGGTTGTACTATTCTGCTTAGACCTCCAACTGTAGCATACATACAATACCTTTTTCTCCCCCTTTGACATCAATGTCAAAGAAAATAGAGTGTGACTCTATTCTCCCCCTGATCAGATATACAAGGATCACTCTCCCACTGATCAGATAGACAATTTTAACTTGATAATCGGGTCATGCCCAAATTCTAGTGTAGATACTCAAACTAAGATTTTATAAGTGGTTTAGTGAAGATATCAACAATCTGATCTTTAGATGGAATATAATGCAAATAAACAACAGTGTTGGTTACCTATTCCCTCAAGAAATGATACTTGATGGGTATATGCTTAGTCTTGGAGTGAAATGCAAAATTATTTAACACACTAATTGCACTAGTATTATCACAATGAATTGGGATCTGTGCATTATACTTTACCTCCAAGTCTGCAAGTGTCTGAATCATCCATAATAATTGGGTACAACAAGTGGCAGTTGCAATGTATTCAAATTCTGTAGTCGATAAGGAAATGGAACCTTTCTTCTTGCTCAACCATGCTACAAGAGAATATCCTAAGAAAAATGCACCTCCACTCGTGCTTTCCTTTTATCCACGCAGTTAGCCCAATCAACATTTGAATATGCTGATAGTTGAAAATTTTGATTCCTAGGGTACCATAGGCCATAGTTCATTGTTCCTTTCAAGTATCTGAATATTCTTTTGACAACTAACAGATGACTCTGTTTAGGTGCAGCTTGATACTTTCCTACCATTCCAACAACATGCATTATGTCTGGACGGGATGTTGTGATGTATAATAGGCTACCTATCATAGATCTATATGAACTCTGATCAACATTAGGTGAGTCATCATCCTTTCTTAACTTGCATCCAGTGACCATAGGTGTGCTCATAGGTGTAGAATCTTCCATTTGAAAACTTTTCATCATTTCTCTTAGATATTTCTCTTGAGAAAGAAATATTCCTTCAGACCTCTGAGTAATTTGCAGACCAAGAAAAAATATCAGTTCCCGTATCATAGACATTTCAAATTTAGACTGTAATGTCCTCACTTTGGGCATCATCACAGTGCAGAGGGTTATGAATACCAGAGTAGCTAGATGGAGGTTATAACGAGTACAGAGGTTATTGAGAGGCATTGCGGGGTCCAACTTGCATTTCTCATCATATTCCATCATTATGAGCCATTCTGCACAGGTTGACTTTGGTTCCGTTGCATTCCGACGATTTCCATGATTTTGACTATTTTGAGCTATAAGTCAATGAAATTCACTGAAGAGGTCATTTTGGGCACATTACTTGGAGGAACCTCTCAGTGTAATAGCTCATTGGAATCGAGAGTAGAAACACTACATGATGGGATGGATAGAAGTGAATTTCAGTGGCCAGGAAAGCCACAAGGAGAGATAAGGAGTTTTTCAGAGATAAAAAGGTTAATTAATTAATTAAAGTGATTTAATTAATTAATTAAATATTAATAAGATGAAATTCACTTTGGAGGGAGAAGGGGAGCCAAAAAGTATAAAAGGAAGGCAAGGGCCTCTACTCATCATTCATGTATGTTTATATTTTGAATATCTGGATTCTAGCTAGTAAGCCCAACATTGGGGGTTTTTGAGGGTTTTGACTTAACAAATCCTAGAGGACGATTCGGTGGTGAAAGATTCCACCTAGATTGTCCCAATATTGGTCTTGGAGATGCAATATTCTCCCACACCATTATAGTTCCATATCTACTCAGTTGCAGGAGGATTCCACATCAGTTACTTGTCCAGATAGAGAGAGGGCACACCAGTTGAGGGTTTCCAGAAAGGGGGGCACACCATCCATTGAGGGAAGTTCAGTGTAGGTGATTAACAGGGATTTTGGAGATTCTATCACCTGGGTTCTTCTTGCGTGGTCTTCACCATCATTCCTAGTGCTTTCTAAGAGAGTTTTATGGCTCAGATGATTTCTTAGAGCAGTGGGAAGAATTGAAGAGAAGGAGGGCATTTTTGAGATTCAGATCTAGTCAGTTTGGAGCGGCTACACTTTCGATCTAACCCTGAGACTTCACCTAGTGAATTGTAGTGTCCCGATCTATATTCCTAGGGAGTTTTAGAGCATTTAGAGGCTTCCTTCATTAGGGCTGAATTATCTAGGGTCTCAGTCATCTAGAGGGGTGCACCATTCAATGGAGGAGTTCAGATCTACAGGGATTGAGAGTGGATTGGGAGATTTGGAAACCTGGGTTGTCCTTACAGTTTCTCGATCTATCAGTTGGCATATTTCTTGGGGTGATTGGATGCTTTTGGCAGCAGGGATGAATTATTGAGGGCTTCAACATTCTAGCAGAGCGTGGCACCTTTCAACTTGAGGGGTTTGGCATCCATATGGCCCAGATCTACTTTGCATTGATCTTCATTGACGTATTAAGCCTTTGGAGGCTTATAGTGTCTTCTTGGAGCATTTTGTAGCAGCTCCTATCTTCTAGCCATCTGATGTGCATTCCATATCAACATCTTCATTGTAGCAAGTTCCTATTTTTATGAATAAATCAATTGAGATGTTTGTCTTGTCTATCATATTGCATATGGTTGAGGTATGTTCCATGGTTGTCTCTTTCTGTTATTTGCTTCATACACACATATAAACTCATCAGTAAACCCTAAGGCCAAAATCAAGAGGCCATTCAACAAGTAAACACATCTAAACAAGTAGGACAACAAAGTGTTTGATGAAATACCTCACTCAGATTTTTTTTTAAAAGACACCCAAAACCGTGATGATCCTTGCATAATGGTTTGGGATCATTACAGTGGTATTAGAGCTTAGACTCCTGCCAACCCAAGGGGTCTTCCATAAGGAAATATGGGGTCTACATATTTTTTTGAAATAGCTGTGAGTTGTGAAGGAGAATATTATGCACTTTGTGAGAGACTTGGGCCTCTAATAACGCTCCAAAAGTTTATATCCATGAAAAAACCCAGTTGGAGTGAAGATGAGGTAACATATTGGACCAGTATAGTAGAGGGAGGCAGAGCCAGAGAAGCTAGATGGAGGGAAGCACAGAGAAACCCCACACCCATTAGGAGCACACAACATTGCTACAGTTGCAAGGTGCCTTGGGAACCAGATCATAGGTGTAGGGGTAAGGGTAAGAAGCATATCATTGAGGTACACTATAATAGTGATGATGAGGATTTGGAGCAGTCATATGATGATAGTGACTCTTGCACAGAGGCTAGTGATAGTGACTCTACCTCAAAGGATAATGATGATGACTCTTGCACAGAGACTAGTGATGTTTGCACGCTTGAGGAGGAGGATGACCCTTGTGTAGTGGATAGGCAGCTAGATGGACAGGACGATAGCACCGATGTCTCAGAAGACATGTCATATACCATGGATGACCTTATGCCTCAACAGAGTGGTGAAACTAGTGAGGATTCACATGTGTTAGCACCTAGAGATGATGAGATTCCTATGATGGTCGTGACACGTATGTCATCCTTCCAGATACCCCTGGTAGCCACGTCACATGAGGAGGGAAGTAGAATGTCAGATAGGGTTGATGAGCCTTATTTGAGGGATGCACACCATGGACAGGTAGACCCACAGATCTAGGAGGAGGTACAAGATGTACCGACAATTGACCTCACACGTACAGGTCAGCCAAAGGAGATATAATCACAGCTATTGGAGACTCCAGTGGTTGAGCAGATTGCAAAGGCTGACAGGTGGATGGAGCACTTACTTCCAGGATCAGATTGCATGCATGAGGATGCACTCTTTAGCAGTTAGGATGACCATAGCACGAGTCTGGATACATCTATATGGGATCCAAGCGTAGATGATAGTAGCAGATTGAGTGCACAGGAGGATACAACTACTCACACCGGATACAATATGATTTAGAGGGAGCTAGCTGTTGAGGATGATGTGCAGTTATGTATGGACAGACCTAGTGTCTTTGGGGACTCTAGAATTAACATTAGCAAGAATGACAATGGCAGTGAGGGATATGAGGTGGCACCTCAACATGAACATGATCAGGAGTCACACCACTTAGCATCATAATTGAGAGCCAATGAGGATATGATCATGGAAGCCACTAGACGTATTGATGACATGCATGCAGTGATGGAAGATTATTGTTGGAGAGCATTAGTGGCACATGGTATTTTAGATGAGGGAATTGACATGGATGATTTCCATACTCTCAGGGAGAGAGTATCTGTGATAAGGGCTAACTACCAGCAGTTGTTGATAGATAGGGATTATCTGTTGAGGGTTGGTGAGATGTATCATGAGGCTCTGAGGGAGTAGGAGTTGGAGATGGACCGACTCACTTAGGAGTTGGAGAGCACTCGAGGATTCTTGAAAGGCACACAGACCACCCTTCAAGAATCAAAGTCTAGGAGATATGAGTCTCCTGAGTAGATCCATCAGAGATCAACTTCATCTGTCTTAGTGGACACTCAGATGTATCAATCAGTCACATGGTTAGAGGATGTTGGTGGTCTAGCAGAGGCACACCAGTTGATGGAGGACACTTCCATTTGTGTTCCGAGAGTAGTTGAACTCCATGTAGAGGTTGATCCAGCATCACACCTCAGATCTATGATGCAACATGAGTCTCTAGGAGATGACATGAGTATGTCGGAGCATACAGTGATGGGGGATAGTTCACAGAGTCATGATGAGATGAATGGTGACATTCAGAGGGGTATAGTGCCTTGTAGGGAGGAGACACACTTAGGGGAGTATGCATATTTCACTCTTTTGCAGAAACCCATAGTTATGATTGAGCACCTTCACTAGATCAATAGTCGCATGAGGAAAGATAGACAGTGGATGAGAGCTGTTGGTCACTATAATTGCTTAATTAATTTCAAACAACCAAGTGAAACATAAATTATCAACCCAGGGAAGTCTTTTGTTTCAAAGGTAGCTGCGCACTGTATATGCTCAATTCCAAAAGCACTTAGTGTTGTAGTA
>SNQJ01S0188272.1:0-18361 GCA_010110895.2 Picea sitchensis | reverse complement strand
TTACAACCACAGTCTCAGTAGAAGAAACATTGATGGATTTCGGCTATACGTATGCTCCTAACCTCATCCATCAGGGGGCATCTGTTATCACTGAAATTTCGTCTGCACATGGCGACAAGAACTCCACATCATCTGCACATGGCAACAAGAACTCTACATCATCAAAACAGCAATGAAGTCATTCATGGCACTGCTCACAGCATTCCAGAAGGGTCAAAAACTATACAAAGTAACCAGAAATTGAAGGGCGCTTTACAGCCCGACGCGCGCCTGTCCATACAAAAAGCCGCACATTTGCTAATACGGCGCATTAATTGCCTAAGTCGGCCTCCCGACCGCCTATGGACCGGCCCCCAAGATGATTTGACCCTCAAATCAGGGTCGGTTCTGCAAATACGATGAATTTATGGCTTAAGCAAACCCTAAACTAGTCTGTGTCTACACCGGGAGCTAGTTACGTGACCGCCTGGAAATGGCTATAAAAAGAAGTGAAGGCTCATTGTTTCAGCAGGGAATTCAAAGTAGAGTTACGCTGTCCAGATGCTTCTAAGCCTAGTCTTGGATCACCAGTTCATCAACTGTGTAATACCAAGTTCTCTCACCATCCATTTCTGCTCTGTTCATTTTGTAAGGAAGGCATTCAGTTGAGGATTCCCGAAGGACCTTCCGCTGGAGGGAAGAGGAACCATTATCCCTTTCTACAGCGTGTGATTTGGTTTTTGTTAATAGATCAATCCTTGAAACCACTGGGAACTCCCTTGTCTCACGTTTGAAGTTTTGTTTATTGTTGTAATGCTATTTGCTTTTCAGCTGTTAGATAGATTTTATTTCGTTTGGTTTTCTGTTCTCTGTTAACCCATTTTGATCCACAGCAACCTGTTCTGCCTTGCTGAGCCCAACAGGGCATGCTATTGCTCCCATTATTTCTCACCCGACGACGATTCGAGCACGAACACAGACAAACACTAAATTAATTAGAAGAATAGTTACAACAACCAACACTAGAGCAACTTACCGGTGCAAGTGCAACTCGAAAACGAAAGCACCCTTCGGGTATACTCTGCAAAGCGTGGCTCAATTTCTGTCCTAGGTACCATAGTATACCCCCGCATTCACCTGTGTATGTCCCTAAAAAATATAGGCAACTAGGTTTCCAGCGCGCGAACAGTCACCTGGCGGGTACAGTCGAAAGTCGGGTAGTCCACAATGAGCAAGGTATCGAGCCTGAAATCTGTCAAGGGTATCGAAATCAAGTGGTTTAGAAGACAACTGAGGACCTCGAATAGATTCGAGACCCACAAAGCCCCGTGGCAAATGTAATCGACGGAATCCAAAAACAAGCCCTCTATATGTGTTCTCCACTACGATTGGTCCAACTTTGGAGGGGTTATCTCCACTACCTTTCCACATGCGACCTCGTGTTTATCCCCTGTGTTAGAGGGGGGTCCTGGATAAATTTCAAGATACTAGACTTGGACACTCCCTAACTCAGACTCCAATGTTTGGTTTTAATGGCCTTGAAGAGTTTCCTCTCCAACCTAATCCAAGGCCCTAATCCTGAACTAGTTGGTTAACCCTACAAACATAAAAGTCTAATAAATTTTAGATTTAGCGTTAATTTTATGGCTTGTCTTACATCAAAGGGTATGAAAGTGAAACTGATGATGTTTGAAAGACAAAAGTAAAAATGAACAAAAAGCTGGAAACAAAAACTTTCACTTAATGTAAAATTTCAACAACTTTTCAATTTTTTTTTTAAATTTTCTAAGATTTTTGAACAGCGAACTCAAAATAGAATTTCACTCGACTATGAGCTACTTATGATCTAAGTAAACTACAAAGAACTTATGAAATAAAATACTTTTCCCTGGTTACTAAAAAAGAAAAATGAAAGATTTTTTTTTATTTGAATGCTCACAAAGAAAAAAGAAAAAATACCAACAAGTAAAAACCAAGAAAAAAAATGCTGTCCTAATTGCAAATCGCAAAGAATCACTTCAATAAATCACACACTAGAATTTTTTAAAAAGGACTCTCACACTTGTCTAAAAACCCTAAAGAAAAAATTAATTTTTTTGATGACAACTTTTTAAATGAAAAAGAAAGATATGGCTAAGATCAACCCTAAGCTACTAACTGCTAGGACAGAGATTCAAAAACCTGAGAGGTATAACTCTTGTCAAGGGGAAGGATGATTGCCTCACCCTCAAACAAAAACTATCCTGCACAAGCACGCTACTGACAATTCAACAGCAAGCGTGTGCACGCAAGTTGTGTAGAGCTAGAGGGCGTGTACACGCGTGTTAGCCTTATACAGGCCGTGTGTATCTCTAAAAATCTAAAAAAAATAAAAATAGACAAACCAAACTAGGAAGATACCTCTGATATTGAGAACCAGGATCTCCTGAAGGCTTAGACACTCTCTTTAATAGAAAAAAGGCAAACAATGTAAGGAAAAAATTCATAAAGCAAACCAATTTGAGATGAGACTACAAACAACCAAGACTTAGAAAGAGTTCCAGAAAACCCCTGAGAATGACTGATTCTGACAGGGAAGAGGATGACTACCTCCAAAACTTTCTGAAATCTACACGCTATTGTTACTTCTACAACTAGCATTTACACGTGTGCTATAAGAAAGTAGGGCATGGGTACACGCGTGCAGACCTTATGGAGGCCACGTGTACCTCTGTGGGTCTCGAAAAAACACAATCAAGCAAAAATCATAGATAGTTGGTATGGAAGACCAGCTTCTCCGTCATCTCAGACTTTGCAGAAACTTCAAAAAACAGGAAAGAAACCAGTCTTTTAAAACTACCCAAAAAATAAAATTCCCAGGAACCCTAGAGACTTCCCTAGTATGGTCACTAATTCTGTTGTGGTGGGAAATCCCCCTACGGACTAGCAAATAGGGTTATAGTATGCATGCAGATATGACCAAAAGAAACCTACTTTCTACCTTCGTCCTAGACTTAATCCCCATTTCTTTTCAGCAAATACATGGTTAGACCAACATACCTTGTTTCGGATGTTCGATGTCGATCCTTCTTCAAGATTGATCGCTCGTTAGCAGCTCTCCTCCCAAGGCTAACCTGCATACAAAACAAGCAACAAACTACACATGCATTTTACCTACAGAATAATGGGTTAGAGATTCAAACATATATTTACTAAACTATAAAGAACTCATATAGTGGGAAGCGAAAAGCATTTCTTTATTATTAACTTTAATGAATCAACTTACAATGTCGAGACCGGCCACTGCTCCGCGAATCCTGATCCTGGGCTCCTCTTCAAATGTCCTCCAACTTCTTTTCTTTGTATCTCTTCTTGCACAAGGATGGCTAAAGGGTTGGGACAATGGGAATGTGCAATTGGGCAGAGTTTCTTTTCTCTATTTCTCCTCTTCCAAATGGGACCCCTAACCCTTCTTTTATAGGCTAGAAGAAGCTAGGTATTTGGATGAACCCTCAGCCATGCATGGCCGGGAGTTTCAGTTGACTCATCCAAAGCTGTGTGTTCTGTTGGCAACTTTCCTTTTTTCATTCTTTTGTCGGTCCACACTGGCTGTTTTAGGTCAGCTAGCATGTACACGCATGCAGTAATGGAGTAGGGTGTATGGGCCCTTATAAAAGAGGTTTTTTAAAGAGTTGTTCAGCAGTTCTTTAGCAAAGAAGGGATATGAGATGGCCTGATGCAAGGTAAGCATGTATGGTGCAAATTAGGGTTATAACAATCACCTAAGTTTGAATTATCTACATTACCTCCATATTTTTTTGAGGATAGTCTGGTTCCTGTCTTTCTAACCTCATCGAGATGAACACTTTCAAGTTTTTTAGTGAGCCAATTTAGGTGGACCTTTTTTAGATGGTTCAGGTTGTTCGGCTGATTGAGATGGTGATGAATTCTCATCAAGCCTCAACTTTTCAATCTTCTCAATCACATCATCCAATTGAAATTCAAGTTCTGATGAAGTGGTAAGAAATTGTTCATGAGGGGAAGATGGTGCTTCATCAGGATATTCCAGAGATTGACCCAATATAGGGATCCCCCCTTCAAGATGTGAAATCTCATCATCAAATTCATGATATGTCTTTACTCGAGTAAATCTATCCATATGATCAAGATACCTCTCAACAGTTTCATCTTTTGTGGTGGATTCAAGAAATATCACATTTATGGAAATGATGAACTTCTTATTTGTCTCATCATAAAGACGATACCCCTTGGTGTTTTTTGAGTACCCCAAGAATATGCACTTCTAACTCCTGGCATTAAAGCTTTCTTCTTTTCTCCTTAGGAATCAAGGCATAGAAGGTGGAACCAAAGACCCTGAGATGCCTCAGCAAAGGAATGTGGCCATAACAAATTTCATATGGAGTCTTGTCCTTACAAGAATGAGATGTGTTGAGACCTAAGTCTACACCCCTATACCTTTCCCTATACCTTCTTAAAAATTATTTTGTTTCTGGTTAGTTAAGTCAATTTCCCATTACTAAATGACTTGGTTTTTAATCATTATAATTCTTGATTGATTCTTTGCGCAAATTGTTTATGTTTTCTTGAAGGATAATTCCATGTCATGATTTGGTTCGAAATACTTGTCATCATGTTTTCCATTGATTAAGCATGCAGCAGGTCCACCAAGTCTTTTATGTGGGTAGGAGACATCTAGGACCACCAAGTCCTTTGTATGCATAGTAAGCTTCCACAGGGAACACCCGTGAACATAACACAACAATTCAGAGCAGTCATTTTCAGGCCTGGATTGTGAAAGTAAAAAGGTTAAATTTCAACGGTGGACATCTAACAAAACGATCAGATAAACGACTCTCGTACAATCAAGATTACAAAACTCACGTGAGGTTTAATCGCAAGAGTTAAACATAATCCACTCTACTACTTCAGTGTCAAAACGTCCAAGCTTGTATTTGTTGAAAACTCTAAAACGTCAAACCGCCATATTTCTTCAGTGATCATCCATCTGGGAGATCTCCAAAGAAACTGTGGCAGAGATACATGGCTAGTAGACAGAAACATAGGTAAGAGAAGGAAGGTGGGATAAATTTATTTAATTCCAAGGGACTAATCTATTGTTCTTAACACCTCACAGGCAAGTGTTATCCCTAGTTGGAGCCAATGTTCAGACCTAAGTTTGCACCCCTTCCCCTCCTGCCTCATTTTCCCTATACCTTCTTAAACATTATTCCTCTTTTGGTTGGTTAAGTTGGTTTCCCATTACTAAATGACTTGGTTTTTCATCATTATCTTTCTTTATTGATTATTTATGCAAATTGTTTATGTTTTCTTGAAGGGTAATTGCATGTCGTGATTTGGTTTGAAATACTTTTCATCATGTTTGCCATTGATTGAGCGTGCAATAGGTCCACCAAGTCTTTTGTGTGCGTAAGAGACATCCAGGACCACCAAGTCCTTTGTATGCATGGTAAGCTTCCACAAGAAATGCCTATGAATGAAACCCATGAATTAAGAGAAATCATTTTCGGGCATGGATTGTGAAAATGGACAGGTTAAATTTCAACGGTGGATATCTAACATGTCGATCAGATCAACGAATATCATACATTCAGGATTCCAAAACTCATGCGAGGTTTAATCGCAAGAGCTACACATAAGCCACTCTGGGACTGTTAAGCCCTAATATTGGCTCATTACCCCTTAATTGGGGCATATTATATTAGTAATGTTATTTTATTTATGTCGACTTTAGGCCATTAGTTGTAATTATACCTCCTAGTCTGCTATATATACCAAGTAGACATTTTCATTTTGAATCATCTTGTACTTGAACATTTAAGTGGGGTAAAAGGAGGTTTCCCCCTTGAAGAGGCTTATTATCTAAAATTATCTCTTTTTCAAGGCGTTGAGTACTTTTTCTGAGGTTTTTCTATGCTATATTGATATTTGGTTCTTAACATATGGTATCAGAGCTCAAGGTCTTGGGGTTTCGCTGCTACATCTAAGACACCTTGTAATTTTTTATACAACATTTCAGAAGGAATGTCTTGGAGGATATTTATTAGACGGATCAAGGTACGTTGGGTTCAAAATTCAGCTCATGAGGCCTTATAATTTTGGAGATACAGCCTGTACAAGATAGGGTTCTGGAATCATCCTGAACTGAGTCATTGCGGAATTTTCGCTATAATTTTTTTTTTTAAGGTTTAAGACCTTGAAATCCATAGGCTATTCATAGAAATTAGTAAGGTATATTTGGTAAAAATTTCAGCTTCTGGGTCATCTTAAATTTGTAGATACACCCTGTGTAAGAGAGGATATCTGACTAGTCCTATTGACTAGTCTCAAGAAGGTGTTCCAGGTAAAACAATCATAACTTATTCCTAGAGTATCCAAATTGAGTGGGACTAGTTTCATTGGATCGTGGACAGTCTGTATTATTTATGGTGTGATTTTCATAACTTTATATCAATTATTTGGTGCGGGACATGCTATACAAGTGAGATCTCCTGGAAAGGCCACAAATCGGCAAGTTGTGGGGAAGTTACCATAAATTCCACTTGGCACATCCAATTTTGATCAGGCCTATGGCATTGTAGAGAAGAAATATCATAGAACTACATAAAAGAAATTTTCATACCCAGAAGGGCCGAAAATTGGGAGATACAACAGAAGAAATATTGTCTAGCAGAACAACATCAAAATCAAGGTTCAAAAGTGATACTTGGCCAACATGCCACCCAAAAAGGGAACTTGTGCACCAAACAAGCCTCTAGACAATCCTACTTGGACTCTTTATGAAGCTAAAGAAATGCGTAGTGACATAAATGATTTACAAAAGAAGATAGTAACAAAATATGAACTACAAGAGATGATGGAGGGTTTAAAAGGGGAGATCATGGAAGTATTGTAACATTTTGTAACAGAGAAGACACATGAAAGTGAAAATGCATCCCATGAAATTCATGATGAGGACACAAGGAAGGTGAATCAAGAATGGAGAAACTCCAACTTTTGTTTGAAGACCAACCACATTCCTAAGATCGATATGAGGAAGTTTGATGGCAAGGACCCAATCACATGGATACTTTAGATGGAGACATTCTTTGATCTCCATAATGTGCCACATACACAAAAGGTATTAATTGCTTCTTTATATTTAGAACCTAATCAATTTATATGGTATCTATGGATTTGTTCTCGCAAATCACTCGTCACTTGGACAATTTTCATGGAAGAAATGATAGCACACTATGAGGATACAAGGAGAAATACCTTCTTTAGCCAATTGATAAATCTCAGGCAAAAGGGTTCAGTTACCGAGCACATTGAGAACTTCCAAAGATTAAATATAAAGGTAACCGATATTCCAGATGAGCACTTGATTGATGTATTCATAGGAACTTTAAAGAATAACATTCAACATGAGGTTAGTTCTCCTTTGAGACTAAATCATTGGAGAATGCATTTAAGGTGGCAAAGAAATGTTGAAAGTAAAAATATGGCTACATGGCTACTAGAAGGACTAATCCTAACATCTATAAGGAGACAATGCTCCTTCTTCTAAAACACCTCAACCTACAAAGTTGACACCTCAACAATTGGAGGAAAGAAAGAAAAAGGTTTATGCTTTAATTGTGACAACAAATTGATTATGGGACATAGGTGTGGTGAGAAGAAATTATTCTACATAGGTGTGAAGAGGAAGAAGAACAAGAACAGAACCATCTCAAGATGAAAGCGTGGAAGCCCCAAATACGAAGAGTTGAATCTCACGATATCATATAATGCATTGGCTGGAATTAGCCTCCTCAAACCCTTTAACATCGAAGGATACATCAAAAGAAAAAGGTAATAGTCCTAATTGATTCTGGCGATTGCTGTAATTTCATTCACTATAAATTGGCCAAAAGCTCTCAATTGCTTTGTATATCTAGTGCGGAGTTTCAAGTAATGATTAGAGATGGAGGAACTATCAATTGCACCGGACAATGCAATAAGATCAATTTTACTATGGGGGAATATGTATGGAATAGTCCAATGATTGCTATACCCATGGGTCTTCTTGAGATGTTGTACTAGGAATAATGGTTACAATCATTAGGAACAATGGATTTTTAATTTTCAAGAACTTTTCATGAAATTTTCATTGGAAGGAAAATAGAATTGAGTTAAGAGGTATCATAGGAAACCGATAAGTGATAAGCTCTAATGGCATGACAAAATTATTGAAAAAGGGGCATCAGGCATTATTCTAACTATGCTCACTAGATGTTCAAACATCTAATCCATCTATTCCTCAAGATCTCCAAAGGATCATTGATAAGCATTCCAAAGTGTTGAAGATATTCCCAAAGGTCTTCCACCCACTCCCGAAATCATGATCATCAAATTCACTTAATTCACGGAGTGTTCCTACTAACATAAGGCCATATAGATACCCTTACCCCCAAAAGAGTGAAATTGAGGTATGGTTAGAGAAATGTTAAGAGGTTGGCATTATTAGGCCTATCCAAAGTTCTTCTGCGCAGTGGTAGTGGTATTCGAGAAAGATAGGTCATGGCATATGTGTCAGTTATGAGAGCTACCAACCCTGGAGGATCCACTATTAAAGATAAGTTTCCCATTCCGTCATTGATGAATTGTTAGATGAACTACATGGAGAAATCTATTTCACAAAATTGGATCTTAAGTTGGGGTAATCATCGGATCGAGAATGAAGGAAGAAGATATCCCAAAAACAACATTCCGGACTCATGGGAATACATTATGAATTTTTGATCATGCCTTTTGGCCTTAAAATGCACCTTCCACATTCCAAGGGTTGATGAGTTCCATTTTCAAAGCCCTTCCTTAAGAAATTTATGTTAGTATTTTTTGATGATATACTAATCTATAGCAAGTCTTGGGAGAATCGTGTGCGACATGTTGACAGATTGCTACAACTACTAAAAGGAGAAACAACTCTATGCCAAACCATCCAAATGTTTTCTTTGGAGTAAAGGAGGTAGAGTATTTGGGTCATATTGTATCTCATGAAGGTGTCAAGGTAGACCACGACAGATTAAAGGCCATGATGGAATGGCTGATTACCAAAACATTGAATAATCTGAGGATTTTTGGGTTTGGCAGATTACTAACGCAAGTTTGTTCGGAAATATGGAGAATAGCAGCACCTTTATCGGAACTAACTAAGAAGGATTCATTTTCATGGACTCCAAAGGCAACTAAAATCTTTTGAACAACTTAGAGGTGATGTGTAAAGCTCTGTCTTATCGGGATTTACAAAATCACTTTATTATAGAATGAAATTACGCAAAGAAATAGGTAGTGTTGTCCTAATACAGAAGAAGGCCTAGATTTTGGTAAACCAATCAAGAAGGACACAAACCCATTTATGAGAAATGATGGAAATACTGCCATTGAAGAAATGGTGTCCTTACACAATAGGTAGGCACTTCAAAGATTAAAACTAGATCATGATAGTCTTAAATACTTCTTGGAGCAAAGACTATCTTGGGAAAATTTTCAACAAAATGGTAACCAAGATATTGGGATTTATGATTTGAAATCATCTATATAAAAGGGAAGAAAATGTTATGGCGGAGCCTCTCAAAAAGAAAGGATGAAAATTTTTAAGGCCTTTCTCACGTGTTATCTTAATCATCCAACGATTGGATGAAATAGAAACAAGGGATGAATGGAAGATATGGCGAAAAAGTACATGGACTCTCATTCAAAGGTTACCCATGAGTTCAGTGCATCGAGATAAATTTACATGGGAAAAATAGTTACTATGGTACAAAGCACAAACATATTTATGTAAGAACTCCAAATCAAACAAAAGGTACTAATGGAATTACACACCTCTCGATGGGAGAACTTTCGAGATTTTGAAAACTTACCATAGAGTCAAGAAGGATTTTGGGATGGCCTTAAAAGCGATGTTCAAAGGTTTGAGGAAGAATGTTTGGTTTGCCAACAAAATAGGAGGTGAAACAATTAAGACCCCGGGTCTTTGTGATATCCATCCCAATTCATTGTTAGGAGGAGGTTTCCATGGATTTCATCACAAAGGCTTACTTAAGTCTGAAGGAAGATTGTCATCATGGTGATTGTTGATGTTGACCAAGTCACACTTTGCACTCTCTCATCCTTCAAAGTTAATGCAGTTACCACATTCATGGAGACAATTCAAAGCTACATGGCAGCCCAAAGATTATTGTAAGTGTGGAGATCCCATCTTCATGGACATTTTTGGACAAAATTAATTTTTCTTGTTTGAACTCAATTGTGTCATAGTTCATCCTATCATCCTCAATCGATGGACAAGGCTGAGATAGTGAACAAATGTCTAGAAAGGCTACCTTCATTGCTTTGTCTTTGATAAGCAAACACAATGGTTCAAATGGTTACCCTTGGCCCGGAATGGTGGTATAACACTTTAACCATCTTGCAGCAAAAATGACACCATTTATGGCACTTTATGGATACCACCCTCCTTCCATCACTTAATATAAAAATATAGGTTCAAAGTGGAAGATCACATCGAGAATCATAACAAGTTCTCCAAATCTTAGAGACTGCTTGTTATGGCTGAAAATCTCATGAAACATCAAGCAAATCAACATCATAGTGAAGAAGTTTTGAAGTAGAGTTAGGTGTTTTAAGACCACAACCATACAAAAAAAATGTCACTCAAGAATTATAAGAAGGATAATAAATTATCGCAAAGTACTATGGCCCATATAGGTGTTATAACTTGATTGGTACTATGGCATAAAAATTGGAGTTGCTTGCATCTTCACGTGTACACCCAGATTTCCATGTTTGATGCTTAAAGAGGTTATAGGTGACAAGATCAGTTCAAACTATATTTCTAGAACTTGATGAGGGCTGAAAAATCATATTTGAGCACAAACCATCTGGCACAAATTATTAGAAGTGAGAGCTAGTCCATTCCAGTATCTCATTAAATGGACGAAACTACAGTTGAATTCAACTTGGGAAGATGAGTCTTTTTATACAAAAGCATCGAGTTATACAAGTGTTGTGGAAAAAACTTGTCTCAAGGGGAGGGCATGTTAAGCCCTAATATTGGCTCATTACCCCTTAATTGGGGCATATTATATTAGTAATGTTATTTTATTTATGTGCATTTTGTGCATTAGTTGTAGTTATTTTATTTATGTCGGCTTTAGGCCATTAGTTGTAATTATACCTCCTAGTCTCCTATATATACCAAGGAGACATTTTCATTTTGAATCATCTTGTACTTGAACATTTAAGTGGGGTTAAAGGAGGTTGCCCCCTCGAAGAAGATTATTATCTGAAATTATCTCTTTTTCAAGGTGTTGAGTACTTTTTTTGAGGTTTTTCTATGCTATATTGATATTTGGTTCTTAACAGGGACTTTGCGTCAAAACGTCCGAGCTTTTCTTCGTCAAAAACTCCTAAACGTTGAATCAACGCATCGCTTCAATGATCAGCCATCCGGGTGATCTCCACACTTAGCACTCAAAAAATCCTAAATGTCGAAACGTCGAAGACACATGGCATTCATCAATGGAGACATGTAGCATTCATCTAGAACTAACACATGGAATTCATCAGTGGAGACATGTGGCACTCATTTCAAACACCTTTGGTTACCTCATCTTCCCATTTCTAGGTGACATGTGTCACTCCCTTCATGCGGACACGTCAACGAAAATTACATCATGGACACGTTAGATACGAAGAGCGAAAGTGTTGATCAGTCGAAGAGTCGAAGTCTCGAAGTGCCACGTCACTCTGTTAGTCTGGTCCTTCAGGAGTTATACATACTATGTGTTTGAAAGCCCCCAAACCCCAAAGAGCCAGAGACATGTAGTACTCATTCGTGGTGACATGTGGTATACATCGGTTGCTAACACGTGGCACTAATTTCGAGCATTTTCAGCACGCCATCTACTCCATTCCAGGTGACACATGTCATCCTTCTTTCTGTGAAACATCAGCAATTCACATCACACTACCACGTCATCTCCAAGAGATTGTCCTCTAGGAGATTTCTATCAAGAGCAGGCGCAATCTCCCGAAGTCTCCCGAAGATTTCCTTCGACTACTATATAAATTAATATGAAAACTGTGATAACATATATGATTTGATGAAGATTTTTTTTTGTTGCAAACTATGGGAATAACTGTGTTTTTGGTACATGTTTAATGATTGAAATGACATTTTAAGACTTAAACTTCTAGCAACAAATTGTTCATTGAATGGTTTGTGTTTATCCTTTTTTTCTTAACTTTATTGTCTCACTTGTATGTCCTTAGTGTGCCACCAGCCAAGGAGGAACCTCTTCCATGTCATTTGGCCAACCCAACCATGCTCATGTCTCAATAAACCAATCCTTTAACTGACCCCCCCCAAAAAAAAAAACAATCATTCTAAACTTGAGGTGGCCTAGCTCTGCCCTTTAGTAGTCAGGTGCAGAATTTAGGACCAACATATTTCTGGCACCGTTGTCGGGGAATGAAGTAACGGAATATATTTCCCTGGGAGAACGACAATGATCAGATATGATCTTTGATTGTGAACAAAGACCAGACACATTTAGATTGCAAATCATTCACTTGGAAAATCCATGGTTAAAGGATCCAATGGTGAATCCATAGTTTTAAGAAGTCATATTTTCATATGGAATCCATCTTGTCTCAGAGGTTTTCCCCTTTTAATTTCTCTGATGTTCCTTGTTTTCCAAATTTTGTTCCTACTATAGATGAATGGGGTAATTACTTTCCCGGATTCAGAGAAGATAAATATGACAACCCTACAGATCATTTTCTTGAATTCCATGAGGTCATGCATCAGTTGGGTATACATCATGAATATGTATTAATGAATATGTTCATATACTCATTAGAGGGAGATTCTTGTTAATGGTACTGATCCTTTCCTCTTGCTATCATTTCTTCACCGAAAGAGTTCCATGCAACATTTAGCGATCATTGTAAAATGTTTTTTCCAGCTGATTTGCTTTTTGAAAATTGTTGTGAGGAGTTTGATTTATATATGCATAAGTCTATAGTTGTTTCCTCTAGTAGTATGAATGAGAAGGAAGTTAATGTTAAACAAGTGGGACAAGAGTCATCCCCTTGTGAAATCTTCTCTAGTTTTTTCTGATCAGGAGGAAATTTTTATTGATTGTTCTGATGACAAAAAGGATGTTCAGGATTCTGTAGAAACATTTGAAATTATATCAGATATCTCTAACAGTGTTTTTTATGATGATATTGATTCTCCAAAAGTTGACATAGATGAGGCTACTATTATGCAGTCAATCTCCCAAGGATCTCATGAAATGGAGGATTTTGAAGTTCAAGTTTCGGGAATTTTTAAAGACCAACCCATCTATTATAAATATTCTGATGATGAGCAAAGTTCTACAATGATATAGATGGAACTTCTTAGCAATGACCCAGTATATGATAGCTTTGAAGCATATGTGTTAAAGAGAAGTCGAAGAAATGATATTAAAATCCAAAATCAACAACAAACTTATCAACTTAATATACCCATATGTGATAACTATGAATCAGGTCCTCTGAACAACAGTGAAGGAAATATCTTTCTTGATGAACAAAATGGGATGTTGCTGCCAATAATTGTCTTGACTAGAGGATTTTTATTTTTTTACCATGAAGTGGATATTACACAACTGAAATCCTGCACATTCATCAACAAAATAAAAAACATACAACAAACTTACAGTTTTGAGGATCAGATTGAAATAAATATCGATGCTCATTATCAAAAGGGGTATGGTTCTCGTGTTTTTCTAGATCCTGTAGCAGTCTATATGCAGTCGAATTGGATTAAAGAATTTTTTGTCATTTGTTTTCTGAAGGAAGCATTTCAAAGATTTAAGTATGGGCCTCTAGATTGTAAGTTGTTGCTATATTTTTCAGTTCCTACTATCATATTCAAAGATGGAGGTCAAATGCATCTTGTTAATCAACACCTCGTATGGCTTCACTGGAAATCTAATTACACAGATTACTTTATTTTCAATTGAGTAAATTAGGGATGTGTTGAATAAAGCTCATCATTCGAGCATTTCTTTTTCAATTTGTTTATGAATTAGATCGCCAATAAGACTCCATAGCCCAAAAAAGACACTGGGGTGTAGCTATACATTAGTTATTTTGTGTGTGAATAAAGACTCCATAGCCCAACAAAGGCACTGGGGTGTAGTTACGATTTTGAACTCCATAGATGCATAGCTGAGAAATAGTGGCAGAGATACATGGATGGCAGACATAAACATAGGTAAGAGAAGGAAGGTGGGAGCAAGTTATTTAATTCCAAGGCACTAACCTATTGTTCTTAGCACCTCAAAGGGAAGTGTTATCCCCAGTTGGAGACAATGTTGAGACCTAAGTCTGCACCCCTACCCCTCTTGCCTCATTTTCCTTATACCTTCTTGAAAATTATTCCTCTTCTCGTTGGTTAAGTCAATTTCCTATTACTAAATGACTTTTTTTTTCATCATTATATTTCTTGATTGATTCTTTGCACAAATTTCTTTTGTTCTCTTGAAGGATAATTGCATGTCGTGATTTGGTTCAAAATGCTTGTCATCATGGTTTCCATTGATTGAGCATGCAACAAGTCCACCAAGTCTTTTGTGTGCATAAGAGACTTCTAGGACCACCAAGTCCTTTTTATGCGTATTAAGCTTCCACAGGCAATGCCCGTGAACAAAACACAACAATTCAGAGCAGTCATTTTCGGGCCTGGGTGTGAAAATAGGCAAGTTAAATTTCAATGTTGGATATCTAACAGGGCGATCAGATCAACGACTCTTGTACATTCAGGATTCTAGAACTCACGTGAGGCTTAATCGAAAGATTTACACATAAGCCACTTCATGATTTCGGTGTTGAAACATCTGATCTTGTCTTTGTCAAAAACTCCCAAAAATTGAACCATCGCGTCGCTTCGACGATCAACCATCTAGGAGATCTCCACACTTAGCACTCAAAAAATCCCAAATGCAAAAATGTCGGAGACACGTGGCATTCATAAGTGGAGACATGTAGCATTAATCTAGAACTAACACATGGCATTCATCAGTGGAGACAGGTGGAACTCATTTCAGACACATTTGGTTACCTCTTCTACCCATTTCTAGGTGAGACATGTCAGTCCGTTCATGAGGAAATGTCAACGACAGTGACGTCATGGAAACATCAGATCTGAAGAGCCAAAGTTTCTATTAGTCGAAGAGACGAAGTCCCAAAGTGCCATGTCACTTCGCTAGTCTGGTCCTCTGGGATTTATACATACTTTGTGTTTGAAAGCCCCCGAACCCTAAAGAGTCAGAGACACGCAGCACTCATCCATGGTGAAACGTGACATCCATCAGTCGCTGACATGTGGCACTCATTTCAAGAATTTTTAGCACGCCATCTGCTCCATTCCATGTGACACTTGTCATCCTTCTTTATGTGACACATCAACAATTCACATCACGTTGCCACGTCAACTCTGGGAGATTTTCCTCTCAGAAATTTCTATCAAGAGCAGGTGTAGTCTCTCAAAGTCCCGAATGCCAAACTCCCAAAGTATTTAATGGTAAATATATCTTAATCTCGGATCAATTAGCAATAATCATGAATTAATGACTCTGAGATATGGTCACTTCGAGAGATTCCAAACCAGAGTGAATGAAAATAGCTGAAGCGTCGAAGCGCTGAAGAGTGAAAGTCACTTGGCACTCTTCTATCATGAAACGTGGCATCCATCAGTTGAAACATGTGGCATTCATCAGTTGAGACACATGGCACTTATTTTAAGCACATTTGGGGTTGTCATCTGTACTATTTCAAGTGACACATATCACCTTCCTTTCCGTGACATGACAGCGATGTGACGTCAGGACGCCACGTCAAATTTGGGGGATCGTCCTCCAAGAGATATCCAAGCACAAAATTCAAAAATAAAAATTCCCGAACCCCGAATAGCCGAAGTTCCGAAGTCCTTAAATGATGAATGTTAAAGTAATATCGTGTTGATAAGTGATTAGTTTTGGATAATGACTCTGAGAGTTCTTCCCTCCGGAGGATATGTATACTATGTGCTTTGAATCCCTCGAATGCCAGAGTTTCGAAGTGGCTCACCCACATTTATTTCACATTTTGAAATGTTTAAAAAGGGGGTGTCAAACCAAATTTGGGGAAACTACACGTCTAGACTGCAGAAATAATATCAGAGACTCCAGAAAACACTAGATGACTTGCTTCTTTCCTCTAGGGGATAAGTAGGGGAAAAAAACCACCAACATATTCAGTTATCTCTGGTGGTCTCCAACAGTGTGCATGCATGCCAATTCTCAATGCAGAACTCAGTTATGTCACTCCTAGTCATTTTCTATCAAATCTCAATTCATTCCAATGCATGCATCAGTCCAGTTTCATCGCTAGTAGCAGTTTTTAATTGTTTAGTTCAAGACTCTTTTAGTTTAAATCATAATAAGTGGTCTTTTATGTGTGATAAGAACCACTCTTTTTTTATTATTAAGTCAATATCAAAGAATTCATTAACATACTCCAGCATTGGTTTTAGTTAAGTTATAAGTTGTTTTACAACCAATGTGTAGAGCTAAGCCTTAGTTCCACACTAGTCGAGGGCCTCCACATCTATGATAAATAGGCATATTTTTTATGTTATATGGGTTCAATTTTTTGGAGAAGAAGATCAATACAACAACTGGTTGGACCCGTTCTGTGCATGAATTAAATCTCTCTACCTAGTGAAGATAATATTGATGATAGTGCGTTTGTGTCCTAATTCGTATGTATTTTTCTTATCTTGAATACAGTTTTGATTTGTGTGAAGTACATTTATTTTCCTTCAACTACTGTATAATTTTTCTTTATTAATATGCAACCTATGATAACAACTATGCTTTGCTGAAGAATTTTTTTTGTTGCAACCTGTGGGAATAACTGTGTTTTTGGTACATGTTTAATGCTTGAAATGACATTTTAAGACTTAAACTTCTAGAATCATATTGTTCATTGAATGGTTTGTTGTTTTCCTTTGTTTCTTACCTTTATTGTCTCACTTTTTTTCCCTAGTGTTCCACCAACCAAGGAGAACCCTCGTCCATGTCATTTGGCCAACCCAACCATGCTCATGTCTTGGTAAACCAACCCTTTCACTGACCAACAAATTAAAAAATAATAATCATCCTAAACTTGAGGTGGCCTAGATCTGCCCTTTAGCAGTCAGGTGTAGAGTTTTGGATCTACAAGGTGGACATATTTTTTTGACATAAACTGTACATAGAACTGCATCAGCCCAAAACACTAATTTAACATTCTTGAAAAACATCATGGAACATGCCATATTTATGAGTGTCCTGTTCATTCATTCAACTACACTATTTTGTTGGGGATTGTATGGAACTGTGGTTTGATGTTTGATCCCATGGTGGTGAAATTAGCTTTCAAATTCATTAGATGCATATTATCTTCCATTATTAGTGCGAAGAGAGTCGATACAAGACTGAGCTTCATTTTGAATCCATACATAAAACAAATTAAAAGTTTCAAAAGCTTATGAGTTGTCTTTCAACAAGTACACCCAACACATTCTGGTGTAATCATCAATAAAATTCATGATATATTTGTTTCCATTTGTATAAGGAACATGCATAGGGCCGCATAAGTCAAAATGAATCAGTTCAAATTTTCTACATGCTTTGGAAGTATAATCATGAAAGGATTGTTTGTTGTGTTTTCCAAGGATGCAAGCATCACACTGTTTGAGTTTTCTAGGAATAATATGTAGACCAGAAACACCACTATTTCTCAATAAACAAAGGTTGTCATAATTAATATGACCAAATATATCATGCCACAAAAGACTGGATGGAATTATACTCGAGTCATGATGAGAGAGGTATGCAACTATTTGTGTATGCACATATGTCCCATTCAGCTCCAACAATCTTCCATCTTCCATTCTGGTCATGAAAACCACGTTGGAAGAATCCTTCCTTATATCAACTTTTCCACTGATCAAATAAACAAAGTGGCCTTGTTGTTTGATGTGCACAAGGGACATCTGTTGGATCATGTTGTCGTTGATGCCAATGGTTTGATTGATTGATGTCAAGTGATTGATTGATGCCAAAGGATTGATTGATTGATGATTGATGTAATGTAATATGTATTGTCATTGATGAGAATGCATAGATGAAGATGGATCAATCAGTTGTCATTGATATGATGAAGATGGATCAATGAGTTTTCATTGATATGATGAAGATGGATCAATGAGTTGTCATTGATACATGATGAATATGGATCAATGTGGTTTCATTGGTAT
>SNQJ01S0188271.1:0-18540 GCA_010110895.2 Picea sitchensis | reverse complement strand
CGGAATCAATGATAGCCGAAATACTTTGTAAACTGTGTGTGTGTGTGTTGGAAACTAGGACCGCACCTAATCAGAAACCTGTGAACAACCAAGCATCTGCAAAATATCATACTATTTCTGAGGTAGGCATTCCCATACTCAAATCACGGACGGATGACACTATAAGCGTAGGTCATAGCCACCAATCATACACTGTGGATCCATGCCGTCAAAATATCACATAGTCACCAAGAATACTCTATGGATCTATGCAAGAAAATTCAAATTGAGACGACATAGCCGCGAGACATACAAAGTGGATCTATGTGTCAGCAAATTATACATATCCCATCACAACCTGGACCAAAGAGATGAGATCCACGATCTTCAATCCCATCACCCGAAAGTATGAATCTAACCATGTGATTACATGTGTTGAAGTCGAACATGGTGGAAACCACTTGATTACCAGTCATTGATGAAACGGTTAACAAGTTTGAGGGAAATCACCATTAATGTCAATTACTCCCAAGGTACACTATTACAATCCACTGAATGTGAATGAATGATTTGAGGTCGAACATCCGACAGAATATTTCGATCAGGGGTCAATGATGTAAACCCACCGTTGAAAGCGAGGAAACCTACCATTGAGGCATGCAAGTTCCAAGGTATCAAAGAATTTCTAATTCTTGTTTCTAGATAATGAGTTAGAGTCGACGGAACAAAACTCATCACAGGAGGGCCTTGATGTATCCCCCATCAATGACAGGAAATGAGTAACATATTTTGAAGGAGAAACAGAGTATGATGTAACTTGGACTGGACACAGGGAAGGCCGACACGGAGAGAATGGACAACTGTAGATGCCTGACTCAATAGAGGTTTCGGATGGACTTCTCTTGAACATATGAATGAGACGACCAATGATTTGGAAGCATTGACTCAGAGACGACTCATGATATGACCTTGTAGAAAATTGAATGAGAGACAAATGGATTTCCCAAACCGGATTCAAATAATGAATAGGGCGGTGTCATGTTCAATAGCGACACTTACTGCCAATTAATATGAATACAAGAACACATCCCTTTCCTAAATTTTCCCTCGCCATTTTTGGCGAGTACCTTTTTATTTCTACGCAAGCTTGAGGAGGATAGCATATGATTGTTGATGTAAGTTCATCCTTTGGATGAGTCCTTCAGAGTATGTTTAATAAACCCTAGGAAGGAGTGGTTCGGTCCCATTACGGGTCTGTCGATGTTTGTTTAACGAGTCCAAAGATAGAAAAATCGAAGGTTTTTCATGATTATAGAGTCTGGAAAAACACTTAAAAGAGAACTCTCTCAATTCCTTTTTTGTAAAATAGTCTAATGACATCGAAAAAGAGATAAATTATCGCCCAACAGATGCTTTCTTCAAATACTTTATCGAGCATGGAAATAGCAAGGTCGCTCGACAATCTTTTCATGTTTAAAGAGTATGAAAAGAGCTTAAAGAGGACTCCATGGGGGTTCCTTTTTCATATAACCTTGTTGAGCCCGAAAAAGTGATAAAAGTGTGCTCGATCATGTTCTCATGTATTTTTGAGCATGAGAACGGACAAAGACCAAGCTCGAGGTTTTGTACAAAAACCATGAAAAACAATCAAAAAATGTGATGAAGAAGAGAAGAAATATTTGTATCCTTGTGCATAAATGTCGAGATCATTCCATCTGCAAAAGTTGCACTCATAAGGGTATTAGGCATTAGGTTTTAATAAATAAAACAATCATAAAAACCAATAAAAAATGGTAAAATTAAATAAAAATGGGTAAAAGTTCTTTTTACCATAGTCATTTGTAACTTTACCAATATTTTAGTCCAAAACCCCTCTTTTGCCCTTGAATTTCGGCACTTGATTTTGGGAGGTACGAGCATCCATTCGATGAACGGTCTCTGGCAGTGAGGTAAGCTCCTTATCCTCTATCTTTTCATGGTTCAATTTTGCATTTTCATTTGTAAAAATCATGTTTTTGGGTTTGTTTTAGGGGTTAAGGTTGTGCTCAGCCATTCTCACAGGCCAGCCACACGGGACCTGAGAGAATGCCTCATTCTCGCACGTGACCCCAAAGGCACCTGTGAGAACCTCGCACTATGCCTAAAGGGAACCTACGAGAACCGCAAAGTGAAAAAATTCTTAGAATTTTTGCTCGATGAAAAAGTTACCAAATGCTGAAAAGAGTTGTTGACCTTCTTCTTATGTTTCTTATGCAGGTATTTGGCTATCACCATGGTTCTGGAATGGTGTGAAAGAGAGAATGAAGAAGATGATGTTATTGCCGAGAATAGCCCATTCACCATTGCCTCTTTGCGAAACTATGGTCTCCTAAAATTCTTTCGTATCCTGGGTATGAGGGCCAAAGTCAGGTTATTGGAGTACTTTGTGCTTATGTGGGACTCGGACCAGCAAGTATTCCATGTAGGGGTCCACACATTGTCCTTGGATATGGAGGACATTTAATTCTTTATAGGACTGTCATGGCGTGGGTACCACGCGAGCCTGACTGGTAGCAAAGGTTGTGGGCTGCCTATGAGTGAATACTGCCATTTGCACTGTGTTCTAGAGGCAGAAAGGAGCAAAGGAAAGGTAGCCATTTGGGGGGTGCGATATTTGACCCTTCACACTATTTTGTTTACCATTTCTCGTATTCTTGGGAGCACTGCTCCTCACATGGCTCTCCAGAGCTACTTTTAGTATACCATAGAGTGTATTAAGCCTCGGGTTTTTAACTCGGCAGACGCAGTGCTTCGTAGTGTGAAGAGGCAGTTGACCAAATGCAGGTGAGGCAACCTGAAGCAATTCGGGTATGGTTCTTTGTTAGTGTCCTTCTTTTTTGAGAGGGTTCCCTTACTAAGGTTGTAGGTTGAGTGGGGTTTACCGGCTCCAACATATCCAATAATGTTGAGGTGGTGTCATCTCATGGCCCGGCATGTAGTTGGACCAATTATCAAATACAATGATGCCTTCTTCGACTGGTTGCGACCACAGATGCTAATGGTCGATGATTATGCCTATGTAGGGTTGGATTTCCGAGAAGATATGGACTTGGTCCTGCCCAAGGATGCTGAGTGGGGAGATCTTGGTAAGAAGTACACCTTTTTACTTTTTAAATGTTTTTGTGAATTTTCTCATATGAAAATGTTTTTATGTTCGTCCAAGGTCTAATTAAAAAACTTCTTTTTGATGACACAGACGTGGGGCCTTATCGACCACCTGGTACTTCTCTCATTCAGTGACAAGAAGAGGTGGCCCCAGTGCCACGATGGGACGCTGAATATTACGAAGCGGTGGAACAAAACCTGGAGGGTTTGACAACAGACATTCCAGGCATGCCTCTTGGAGAGGTTCCACGACGTTATCAGCATCATATGGTGGGAGTGTCAGAGTCCATTGGGTGACTGCTTCGTAGGGTTGCCCGGGCAGTTGTCTGTTACCGTGAACGTCATCCATGACGTCACTTTGTAGAAGCTATGAGCTTGAGATTTTGAAATTTTTGTCCTCGGACAGAACATTTTGTATAAAACTTTTTGATCGTTATATATACATACGGATTCTATTGGTTTATCTTGTGTTGTGTGAAATTTGATGTGATTGATTTATAAATGACCAAAATGTCTGTCTAATACATAGTTAGACAATGCATCAGTTAATGTATTTAGACATCTAGGAATATGTTGATATTCAATATAATCAAAATAATGTTCCAAGAGGTGAATTTGCAAATACACCCGTAACAAAGTAGGACTTCGAATAACATAGAAATTACTTAACGGTAGTACTATGAGCTGAAAATCAAGTCGCACAACCAAGTGACGGATACCGAGTGAGATAGCATCAATCAACAATTCAATAACTGTGCTATACTCTACAATATTTTTGGTCACACGAACGAGGCACACACGTCATAAAGTGATAAGTTCGTTCGTAGGGGCGTAAATTGCCCATGCAGCAGAAGCAAGGTTCTGAGTACTATGGCTAGCACCATCAGCGAAGCCAATGTAGGGTAGTGAAGACTCTGACATCTGGAAATCAAACACAACGTCACATAAGGGTAGAGACCAGATAATGACAAAAGCAAACTATAGTAACACACAAGTAGTATGATACAATAAAAATACAAGTACTCATGCCCAGGTGATCTTATGCATAGTACTTCTTCAAGTACAACCCATTTCTGGGTTCACTCAAAGGGATACCATTGTAATCTACTAACTCATAATCTCCTTTTTCCAAAACTCGTCTAACGATATAAGGACCTTTCCACATGGCTTCAAATTTTTCAGCTACTGGCATATCTCGATCTTGTTCGTAGAGGAGAACCAGATCTCCTTCAGAGAAAATGTGAGGCTTGACATGCTTGTCGTATTGGGCCTTGACACGTTTCTTCTTGGCTTCTATGACTAGGGTAGCATCATGTCGAGTTTCATCTAATCTCATCAAATACAATAGACGTTCTTCCTCAGCAGAAGTGTTTGGTAGGAGTTCAACAACTAGTTTTAAAGAGGGCATCTCGCATTCAATTAGGAGAATGGCTTCCAAACCATAGACTAACCGGAAAGGTGTAAACCCAGTAGAGGACTTGATGGATGTATGGTAAGCCCACAATGCCGAAAACAACATTGTGTGCCAACTTGTTTTATGAATCCCTATCATTCGTCAGAGAATAGTCATGAGAACTTTGTTAATTGCTTCAACTTGGCCATTGGCTTGTGGGTAATATGGCGTTGAGTTTTCATGGTGAAAACCAAAATTTTCAGTGAGTTCGGACATCATGAAGTTTCTAAAGTGGCTACCATGATCAGTGATGATAGCCTGGGGAACACCAAAATGAGCTATGATGTGATTAAAAATGAATAATGTTGCGGTCTTTCGAGTTTTGTCAAATGTCAGTAGCGCCTTGGCCCATTTCGTAAAATAATCTACGGCTACAATAATGTATCCATGCCCCCCGACCGAGTGGGGGTGACATGTCATGAAATCAATGCCCCATTTCGTAAAGGGACCAACGGAGACCATAGGGTGAAGAGGAGCAGCATGTGACCGTATCTTATGATTATAGGTCTCGAAAGCCTCTCTTTCTTGGACGGCGATTATGCAGTCGTTAAATAAAGAAGGCCAAAAATACTTGTCTCGTAAGATCTTCTGGGCAGTAGCATACCCAGACATATGACCACCATAGGCTCCAGAATGTTATTCATTTAAGTCTTTCTCAGCCTCGTTAAATGTGAGGAAGCATGAAAAAACTAAGTCAATCCCACGATGATAAAGAGTATCCCCAAGGATAATATATTGACGGGCTTGGTAGCGTATTCGACGTCGGTGAGTACTAGACAAATGAGGCAGAAAATTTTGCGTTTGGAGATATATGATGATATCGCCATACCAAATATCATCGAAACTAATGAGGAAAAGGGATTCATTAGGTAAATAATCGGTTGCTACATTTTTCGTTTCAGAGTAGGGAAAGTTGCATATCAACTCAGCAAACACTAAGGACTTCTTGGACTTGGCTCCTTCAAATTCCAAGTGAAACTCCTAGAGTATCACGATCCATTTGGAGTATTTTCTCCCTAGAAATTGACGTGTGAGAATATGTTGCATAAGGTTGCAGTTAGAAATCACTGTAGTCTTGCGAGAGAGGATATAGTGCCGGAAGCGTTGAATTGCTTGGATAACTTCCAAGGCCAGTTTTTGGACATGTAAATACTTGGTTTCGGTAGGCGTTAGACATTGACTCAAGTAGTAGATAACATGTTCGTTGTGAGAATCATCCTCTTGGACGAGAACCATACCAATGGTGTAATCCGAGGCTATGAGGTAGAGGAAATAATCACGACTGTAATTGGGGGGGAAGAGAAGTGGAGCACGTGTTAGGGATAGTTTCAAAGCTTCGAAGGCTTTGTTTGCGATGGTATCCCATACAAACTGGGACCCCTTTTTGAGTAGCCACGTAAATCCAAGAGTAATCTCGGCATAGTTTAGGATTAAACGACGAAGAAAGTTTGGTTTCCCTTGCAAACTTTGTAACCGGCGAAGTGTAGAAGGAGGAGGGAGATTAAGGATCGCCTCGACCTTTAAAGGATCTACCCTGATCCCTTGACACGAAACAATAAAGCCTAGAAGTCGACCAGATTCGACGCAGAATACACACTTGTGAGGATTCAAACGTATGTGGTAAAACTGATAGCGGACGAAAATGGCTCGGACATGGATTGGGTGATCGACTCGGTGCATTGAATGAGAGGTTAAGTCGTCAAGATATGGCTGTATGATGTGATTGATATCATGGAAGGCATAAGACATAGCGCATTGAAAAGTGGCGCCAGCGTTCTTGAATCTGAAAGGGAGTTTTCAATAGGTGAAAGTGCCCCAAGGACAAATAAAAGCAATTTTATGTTGACCCTTGGGAACAATATTGATTTGATTATATCTGGAGAAACCATCCATCAAAGAGAATATTTCTCTTCTGGCGCAATCATCGACAATCTGATCGATGAAGGGGGTAGGAAAGTTGTCCTTAGGACAAGATTTGTTGATATCCCTATAATCAACGCATACACAAATTGTGCCTTGTTTCTTGTCGATCGGGACAAGATTGGAAACCCAGTCAGTGAGGGCCATCGGGTAAATAAAGACATCTTTAGGAAGTTTCTCGACTACAAGTTTGATAGTAGCCGCTTTACGTGGGTGAACTGGACCTAGGCGTTGTCGGACAGGTTTAGCATTTGGGTATGTCTTGATCTCATGTATCACAATGTCGAGGTCGATACCCGACATTTCTTCGTAGCTCCAGTCAAAGATGTCACAAAACTCTTTAAAAAGTGACGTGTAGGTGACGATTTCGTCAGGGGAACACGAAGCTCTGATATTTCTTAAGTTCCCTTCAGAAAACACATCGTGTGTGGACTCGGGAATGGTGGAAATGACAACAACGGTTGATGGGTCAAAATTCGTTGGTAGTTCTCGATGGTATGTTGCTCCAGGAAGAGGATGGAATGATGATTTCCATCATCCCAAGGGGTGTCTTCCATGACAGACATGATCATCTCGTCTGGTGAAAAAATGACACGAAAAGGATCTAGAGATAACTCACCAAGAGAGGGAGTAGAATGGGTTGCCGATTGAATGGCCTAATAGGCAGATTCAACCAGACTTAAAGGAATTTCATTGCCAAAACGAAGATGATCGCCAAGGTCAGGTACCAGCCATGGGTCATGAAATGTAGGGGTTTCATGAATCAAGGTGGAGATCATGTTAATTGAAGCGACAGATGAGTGTGGAACATTGGGCGGTGGAATGGGGAAAGTGCCCATTAACGAGGAGTCTTTGAGAAGACCTACACCGACATTCTTGTAACCCGGTGGGGTTTTAGCGATAAATGGTATGTTTCTAGTATGCGTATCTGAGTTAAAGAAGGCTAATTGGTCAACGGTGATTACCTTTCCTTGATGTGGGAAATGTACGACACGAAAAAGATTCGACACAATTGTGTGCATGGAATCGATCCAACTACGGCGAAGCAGAAGATTGTAATCGAGGGGAGTGTCGAAGACTTCCACTTCGACTTGGACCGTTTTGCCTTCTAGCGTGATGGGCAATGAAGGAAGAACACCGTAGGGCTTAAAATTGGAGCCATTGAAGGCTTTGAGAGTGTTATGGGATTTAGTCAAAGAGGGAGAGCCAATGGCTTTCCAATAGGTAACAGACATGACACACGTCGAGGCACCCTCGTCGATAACGGTTCGACAAATGTTTTTGTCAGAGACAATTACTTGGATTTGGAACGCGAGTTGAGGGGGTAACCTTGGAATGTGATCTTCCAAGTCAAATATTATTAAATTTGTTTCCATCGGGTCGATTCCACTGATATCTTTCAACAGTGCCTTCCGTTGTGTAGGACAAATTTGGAGGAATTTGAGGGCTGACATCGCAGAGGGTGCTTGGGCTAGATATTCAACAATGTTGTAGTTCTAGGTAGCACGAGCATGAGGATTGAAATCCGATTCCGAACGATGCCCTTTGGATAAGGTCGAAGAACTGTTTCAAGGTTCATTCGTTTGAGATGAAGAGGACCGTTGGTAGGTGGAGTCGTGGGAGAAGGTTGTACCAATGAAGGAGGTAGATCATCAACCTTCTCTTTAGAGGGAGAATAATCTTTGGCTCAAGTGGTGAGTGCAATGTCATTCTTCCTTGAATTTCCAGTACACATCAACACATAGGATGTAGTGGAAGGGGAAGGTTGGTCATGAATGAAAAATTGGGCATGTTGTTGAGAGGGGAAGGGTTGGGACAAAATGGTCGGAGTGCGTGGTTTGGAGGCTCCTTGAAGGAACTTAGTAACCTCGGCGCATTGTGGACAATCCTTCGTGTAGTGATCATCACCGCAAATAAGACAAGGGCATTAGGGTTTGCACTTATCCCTATCGTCAACAGGTGAAGTTTTGGTTCGGTCTACTTGATAATTATTTTTGTCCTCCTTATTCTTACCCCTTCCCTTATTGGATTTGTTTTTACCAGTTGGGGTAGATTGAACCGCATTTATCTCATAAGTCTTGTCGGTGGGAGGGACAGGAGACAGGGCATTTTGAACATTAGAAGAAGCAAGTTTGGGGTTGGTGCTTGAGGCGGAATGTGGTTGGTCATGGAAAGTGCCAATCACACCGTCAACTGCATGAGAAGCAGTTTGGGTAGTTGAAGTGGAGGAAGTGGAAGGACGAGCTGCATCAGGTAGTAAGTCGTAAAGGGTACCTGTTTGTGAGTAAACAAGGTCAAGGTATTGAGCATGACTTATGGCCTGTTCTTCCATGAAAACTCCACCCATGGCGATGTCACGATCGATGTCGTTCACAAATGATTTTGTGAACCACTCCACCAACAATTGATCAGGAAGTTCGAGTTTGATGAGACATTGTCTCCGTCGCCACTCATGAATGTGATTGGATATATGAGTGGCTTTGTTTTGTTTGAAAGAACTCAAAATCTTTTTCCCTATTTCATAACAGATCGGTAACTGGTAGTGGGTGAGAAAGGCCATAGATAGGGTGTTGAAGTCGGCGAAGAAACCTCGTGGTAATTCTATATACCACTTCACAGCAGAACCTGTGAGAGTTCTTTGAAAAAGATGTAATCTAATAGAGTCATCCATCAAGGAGTAGGATGAGCAACAAAGATGAAAATTCATGATGTGATTGTTTGATTCCTCTCCTGCTTTGCCATCGAATTTAGGGATGTCAGAGGGTATCTTGGTAGGTATAGCGGGCCAATGGGGAGAGTGACGGATTGGATCGTTTAAAATCCTCGACAAATTCGAGAGATCCAAAGTGGCCAAGAAGGGTAACTATCTATTCACATGCGGGTACTGGTGGCTTTGGGGAGGGAGTCCCATGAGCAACCTGATGGGACCATAAGCAGTCTGCATATAATGAGAAGACCCAGGCAGATTCGGTGGTTGTTGTGGAGGAAAGTAACTCATGGGATTGTATCCTTGAATAGGAACGTGAGCTTCAACATTCGATCCCCAAATAGGATTGGACGTACCTGGATATGATTGGCCTATACTAGGGGGTATCATGGATGTAGATGGAAGCTATTGCCCCCCAGTCGATTGAGGATTATGTTGTATCAGATGGTTCCAATACTGGGCCAAATATGGAGGTATGTTTTATCCATAAGGTGGCGTCAGTGGGGGTTGTCCTCCAATCGGGGGTTGAGTTCCAATTGGGGGTTGCGTTCCAATTGGGATTTGCATTCCAATTGAGATTTTTGTTCCAATAGGAATTTTCCCCATAAGGGGGGGTTGAGTCAAACCTCCTTGGTGAAATTGTCCACCAACATGAATCTGGTAATTTGGTGTGAATGACGGAATAATGCCACTAGGATTAATGTTTCCAGTAGAGGATGAGAAAGGTCCTCCGAAAGTTGGTTGAGGAAGTTTCGGTATAAAGTCGGGAGGGGAGTACCCAAAAGAAGAGGGACCACCAGGAGTTTCGGTAGGACTGGGAGTATAAGCATTCAACGTACGGTATGCGGGTGGAAGTGTCGGGGTGACACTGGGCGAGAGTGGCGTGTCGATGGGGGCTTGACTAGCGGCTGTAATTCCGGTGTGAATACTCATAGTATCTATGTAATGGACCATTTCTATAGGAACGGTCAAGATGTGGTCAGATCACGGAGTGTTTGTACCAGGAAAATAATAAGCAGTAGTAAATGGTACTGTGTACAGGTGAGACGGTGATTTCAACACCTGATCCTGCACCAAAAAGGTCCCGTCTAAAAACATCCGTAGACCAAAAAGGATCTGATCGATGATCCAGAAGACACAACAACTAAGTCTCTCGAAGAATTCACTCGCATAATATGTCTCTCATAATCAGGGTGAATTCAAAAGTCCTCTCAAGAATTGGTAATTCGGAAATGCTCTTGAGAGTCAGTTCTTTCCACTTGCCGAGTGGTAACGTCTTGGAATTCACTTTGTTGAGGAGAGTCATAAGGTGAAATTGTAGGCAGGGGTTGAGAACCTTCCAAATGCTCTGGAGATAAACCCTGCATTCTACATGAACGACATGGAGGATCTATCGTGAACGAGTTACAAACTTATGAAGAAAGTCTTATGGTCAACTTGGGTAAACAAATAGCATGCGCTAGTAAACAAAATCTAGGAAACAAAACCAAGCAAACAAGACCTTCTAATTCCGAAGTCACTAGTTGGTGATGAAATCCAACATCGAAACAACGAGAATAGAAGGGGTTGGTCTAGGGTGGAAAAGTTACGTTGATGACCTGCTTAATGGACTTACACCCTGGTGCAAGCTCCCACACATAATCATGGGTATACCCTCCAAGGAGCCCGAGTGAGTTTGGCCATCATCGATTCCAGGTACCATGAAGACTTTCCCCTTCACAGTCACCTTTCATGAGACTTAAACACACAGGCCACTAAGGTTACCACTGACAACAATAAAGCCTCGGGGGACAGTCGACAGTCTGACCCACACACAAGGGCAGGGTATCTAGCTCGAAATCAACTCGAGAGGCTTCCACTCATCATTGTGAGTATACCTCTAAGTGACCCCCGTAATACGTGCAATCTGTACATTGATGTCAACAAATCAGGGTGAGTGACTCTGTCAATATCAATGTGACCTCGTGTTTGACCCTTGTGTGAGAAGGGTATCCCACGACAAAATGTTGCAAATGGAATTTGACACTCCTTAACACAAGATGCTATTGTGTTTTTTGTGCTTTGGAGAGTGTATCTCTCTGCCTATTCCAAAGCGCTAGCCTAGGTAAATATTGGTGTAATAGAGCCCTAGAAAAGAGTTACTAGTTAAATTTTAAAATTTGCGCAATGTTATTAAGGACTGTTGTTACTCAAAGGAAACAGAGATGAAACTAATGTTGTGTGAGAATCTGACCCAACAATGCATAGATAGGAATGAAATATATCAATTTTCATTTGATGAATCCTATGTACGAGAGGGAAAGAGAAGTTTTACGGAACACTCTTGAACTACGATACACAATTTCCTTTAAAATGCAATCTCAACAAATCACGCAATAATGACAATTCTCTATTTGTTCTTTTTCAATAATTTCAACAATTGATTTTCAATATTTTAAAAAATGAAAATGCTTTTAAAAGAAAAATGTTTTTTACTTTTCAAAAATGATCTACAACATGGTGGTGAAACTAAGGAAAACCAATAACCAATGAACAAGAAATAAACAAAACCCAAACCAATCTTTCAATGGAGACAAAAATGACAAGCAGATAAAACTAGTCTTTTCAATTGCATGAGAACAATAATCTTCCAAATAATGAGAAAATGAGAAAAAAAAAGAATCCGAACTTTCAAACCGATCATCGGCTCTTAACCGAACAAGTACTCAGATTCCAGGATCAGAGAGCATATCCTTGCCAACAAAAGTCAAGAGATGAGAGTTGCGAAAAGATGGATAGGAAGAGCCTTTGATTTTCAAAGGCTGATTGTGCACAAAATCTGAAGACAAGAAAACATCAACCAATGGTCCAAGAAGTTATTTTAAGATACCTATACTGATCTGGGTAGCTGAACATGCAAAAATCTTAAATCCAAAAATTTTAAAAGAGGGTTCGCAAGCTATCAGTGTTGCACAGTGCGAGAATAGGTCATTCTCATAGGCTATCTTTGAGCAGAGTGTGGGAACCTCGCACTGAACTTAAAAGCAGAGTGCAAACTCAAGGTATTCTCGCAGGCCACTGTAGGGTTTAGTGTGAGAATTCCTGAAACTAGGCAAATTTTTGGAAAAAGACAAAAAATTTGAAGGGACTTTTGGACCCAGAGGGTCTATCAGGGTGTCTTGAAGACTCAGAGATTGATATAAATAGAGAAAGGTAAAGCAAGAGAAAATGGCCAAGGAAAAACACCAAAAACCTAAAAAAATATGGGTTGCATCCCCAGTGGAGTCGCCAATTTTGTTATCAGACTAATCGGTAGGTGCAGACACTAACAGATCTCCCTAGATCCACCTGGATCTAGAACAAAACAGGACAAGACATGACTCTTTCCCTAAGTTATGACCATTGAAATAGCTAGTAAGGAGGAACAAGTGACATACCTTTATATCACTTCCTTGGGTCTCTGTTGCTCCCACTTCACTCCAGTGCTCTCGTGAAGTCAAGTCCAAGACAACACAAACCAATCAAAGTGAAGATAGAAAAATGTATTCAATCATCAACTTATGTGTATGATCAAGGAATTACACAATAAAGTAAGAATGACTTTATGGGAAAAGGACATGTCGTTGTATCATATTAATCAAAAGTAGAAGATACAACCTGATCGCCTTGATGTCGTAAGCTTCCTTTCAGTGACTCTTGGTTCCAACACACACACTTGCTCGATCTTTCCAAGAAGAAGATCCAATTCCTCTTGATAGACTCCCTAGAGTCTCCAAGTTCATGTTCAAGCTAGGCTCTTCACACAATTCCTTCACCAATTCTCCAATTAATCTTGCTTAACCTTTTCCATGAGAATCCTTTCAATATATAGGAGAGGATGAGATGGTTACATGGATGAGAATGATCCCACCAAATCAGGGAAACCAGTAAGATGATAACCATTCGAATACCAGCCCATTCGCTAGAATAGTCCCTTCTAGAACCATTGAGACTTCATCCTTTTTCCAAGMTTGAGAACAAGTTCTCACCCTAGGTATGCAACACAGTGTGAGGAGTTYGCACCCTAGCTGAAGGTAGCCTGCGAGAAGGGGTCATTCTCGCACCCTAGGCTATAAGCAACCTGCCACTTTTCTCAGGAAGGAGATGAATGCCACTTTTCTCAGGATAAAGTTCTTGTTGGGAGCTTGATTACACCATTGTTAATACACCACCTAGATGACAAAAATCATATGTAACACATATGAAAAGGGGAGCAACCTTCAAGGAAAAATGAATGAAAGTATTATTTTTTTTTAAGATAGTGACCATCTAACTGTCCTCAACATAAACATAAGATAGTAACATAACCATGTAACATGAATCCAAGTAGAAAATAAAAGTATGATTATGAAAGAGATGAGATGTATATATTGCTTTTGCCTTAGTTTCTTTACCAATTTAAAGTTGATATGAATTGGAACCATAAATTTTGAGAGCTCAATGCTCTCGATTTATGTTCATTGTAGACATGGAGAAAAGAGGCTTCATAAAATTGAATCGATGCTACTAAAATTTAAGAATGAAGTGGTCTAAGTACTAAATTTGACTAAAAGTCATTCAATGATCATTTAATTTTATGGCTAAATCGAACTGTCACCAATTAACATTTTGGTAAGTTAAAATTCTGGAAATATATTTTTGGAATATTAGTGCATTGAAACTATCTGTAGTGTCTAATCAGACATAACCAAAATACAACCAAACAACAAGGATAATCCTTTACAGCAGAAAGGGGTTTCCAATGGAAAATCCCAATGCAACCAAAATACAACCCAACAACAATGATAATCCTTTACAACAGAAAGGGGTTTCCAATGGAAAAACACAGTGCAACCTTTGAGGGAAAACACTACCAAATGGCATCTAGTTGGGAGCCACCATTGGTGGGCGTTAATTATGGTAAAACGGGCGTGAAAATAAAAACAAATTGTGCAAAGAATCCTTGTCAGTCGATCGTGGTCGAATTCTGGGCAAAAATTGTTGGCATAGAATCAGACATGGCAGGGAGATCACAGAGAACCCTCCACCTATAAATTTTGTGGGTAACAACAGTAACAGTCATAATTATTTTAGTTGGTGGATGGCGTTAATTACAACGAATAACCCAATCGGAGCATCCGATGCATTCCAAATGCAACAAATGTACCAGATTAAGAGATCACCTCAGACCGGTTAGGATAATAATCAACACCTATAGGATCACGCCATCACTACACAGTCAAACATTCATGGGCAACCTTTACAGCCTTCTAAATGCAGAAATCATTACATGGTCAGCAAATGGTTGAACGCGTTTAGGTGTGAAGGTTTCACAATGTTTTCTTATGCTAAGGTACCCAACCATACAACGGATATAAACAGTCATATTTCCTTGAGAAAATGGGCACGAGGAAAATCCATCCCAACACGCAGAGATGAATCAGTGGGTCGATTGTGAGGAATAAACCTCAAGTCACAGGCCATGAAAATTTGTGAAGACCGGAATCGTAAATGTTTTTTTTTTTTTTTTTACATTAAAACAAGGGCATAGCAATCGCAGGCAAAAAAAATTTAAATCGACTGACAGGAAATATCAACCCCCTTCCCCTTCCCCCCCTTTTTTTTTTATTTCCAGCAAGCAAATTTTAAGGACGCAGACCAAAAATGGAATCGTTTTCGCGTTTCAAGGATACCAACACCATGCTGATAAAAAAAAATTCATCCAAGAACAACGCTGGGTTAAAATTGATCCCTCCAAAATACACATCGGGTAAATATGAGACAACAATGAGATAAAAACAACTGAGGATGAAGAAACACTTCACCAACAATCAATTGGCAGAGTTAGATAGGCATGCCAAGGTGCAAGGCGATAAACTGCCAGGGACAACAATAGAGGTAGATGGATGAGTTCATCCTTCGCTTCACCGTCCTCACACAGACTGCTCAGGAGAGGACTGGCATGCTAGGGACGAAAGGAAAACAATCACAAGGGTCACAGTTAACCACAGGGCTGTCGAGTCATGCAGGGATGAAGGCCACGAGAAATCAATCAACCAAACATACAGCTAGGCTAGTAAAAACGGGTCCTCTATCAATCTGAACATCAAATCCATTTACAATCAATAGGAACATCCAAGCATAAGTCCTAATGCATTCTACTTTAAAAAATAAAAGAGCGTACCATTGCTTGATCGCCCTCTTCGAATAACGCCCCGCGTTCTGTGCATCTCCCGCTCGCTGACCGTCGAGACCTCACCGGTACCTCCCAACCAATGCTAGGGGTACTCTTCTTCCCCCTTATCCCCCAGAGCCGCAAAGGGTCCACACACACTATCTAGAGGTTTCATCTATCTCCCATCTCATCTCGCAAGGCCGAGCTACCACTCCTCTTCGAGCTGGGTATCCCAACTTCCACAAGTAAATCAGTCAAGACGATATTTCTGCAGCGTAACATTACACAAACAGAAGATGATCCTTCCTCCTTCTCCTTCCTTTGTTTTATAAAGTTTCGAACTTCCCTTCTTTCCTAAAATCTCATTTATTTAAATTTTTTTTTAAAATAAAATCCTAAAAATTCCTCTCCGTACAAGTGTCCCCAATCTCCTACATTCCTCCATAAATGAATTAATTAATTTAATTAAATAAGTATCTTTATTTCCCTCACCCACCTAGAGTTATTCCTAGAATCACTCCTAGGTGTCCCTAGATTCCCTTACAGGTTTTAAAGGTTCTTCCTATTATCAAATTGCTATTTGAGTTAAAAATTAGAAAGCTCTTAAATGTGGATTCCTTACTAAGTTGACTTCCTGCTTTTTCCCTTAAGTTCCCCTTTTTCCCTTTTATGTTACCTCCTTTCCCTAGTTTCCTTTTTTTTTATTTTCCCACTTTCCCCTTTTACTTAGAACTAAAAAAAGCAGGTGTGGAATATAACCCTTTTTCCCTTTTATCATTAATTTAATATCTTTTAAATTATCAAATGATAAAATAATAAATTCCCTCTTTACTTTTTATATCCATAAATTTTATTTGTTATGAACCATTTAATTTCTTACTCCCTTCATGTTACAAAATTTAATGAAGACCATAATTATTACTTAAGTGGTTTTTATTTTAAATTTTATTATTTTATTTCATTTTATATATTTATTTTATTTTATTTTATATTTTTAATTAACTTTTTTTTTAAAGGTAGATAAAAATTTTAAAGGGAAATTGTTTTAAAATTTCTTATAATGTTATTTGTCTTAGGGCCATCTAGGTTCATCCCTTTATCATCATCAATGCAACGTGCCCTTTAGGACGCACTAGGTGCTCCAAGGGTGTCACTCGCCTCATTTGTTCCTTTGCGCGGCATGCCCTTCAGGATGCACTACGTGCTCCAAGGGTGCCGCTCACCTCTTGACTGATTGGTAGACATCAATAACCCCTGGAGTCAACACTCCGCCAGGTGAACTTGTGGGAAACTAAGGGCTTCTAAGGAATAAGGCCCCCGCCTTATTGCATGCCCCTTAGAATCATCATGAGCGACTGTCACAGTCTTCCCTCACGACATCGTGGGTCCTCTTGAACTAGGTAATAATTCACCTACAGTTCGAGCCACGTCGGGAGTGCTAGTACGCTGTGGTAGGGCTTCTATCCACACCTCTCCCTCAACATCTCTGGTAGTATTGTGTGACCCCTTTAGTCCATATGTGAGTCCGGTTGGCAAGATGTCATCAGCCTGCATCATCAACAAATCATGTCAAAACATATCCATATCATATCACCCAGTTAGATGCACTAATGTCAAAGTAAAACAATCAAACCCCAATGGCACACTCCCTGACTCGATCCAGAGTCCAAGGGGTTCCATCGATGCCTCTGCATCCTCAAGGTCCAAATCCCTGCACACTCAGTAAAACCTAGTCAATATCACCTGTCTATGTATATGTAGTAAAACAACATGTCATCTACCCATAACACATCATAATCAAAGTCAAATGTTTTAATAGCATAATAATCCGGATCACTTGTGAGAAAGTGTCCTCAAAGAATAAGTTCACCCAGTGCGCCAGAGCGGGATGTTACAGCTTTTCTCTTTTCTTCTTATGATTGGGCTTCTCTCTAGACACTATGGAGAGGCTTACGTCGAGAGCTTTGATACCATGAAAAAATGACAATCAAAGAAGATAATACAGAGAAGATGAAATTGGAAAACAAGAATGAGCAGAGCACCTTGATTAAAGGAAAAGAGTTGAGCTAAATAAGCTTTAGAAAATCAAGAAAATCAAGAAACAATCGTACAGTTGGCCATGACAGTTGGTAGTGTACAGTCACATACTATTGAGGTTACAAATATAATTAACAATTACCACTACCATCATAGGCATGGATGATGCTTCACGGACCAAAATATCCCAAAAAGGGGAGGTATGATCCAAAATTTGGATCTAATTAAGATATATTGGAGGTAGAATTCAATAAGGAATTTGTAGTAGAACAACTTGATTGACTAAAGGGAAACTGACCAAGAAAAGATAAATGACAAAGGAAGTTGACTAGACTAGAATCAACTAGTGTGTGTATGTTGATGACCAAGGTAAAAGTCCAATTAGATCAAATAAAAAATATTGATTGAAGGATTGACATGAGGTATTTTTAAAGTATAGTTTTAGTTAGACAGTTGTGAGTGATGAAGAAATTATGTGTAGCATTTAGGGACTAGGAGATTGTTGGGTGGAAAATTGCATTGATTACCAAATGGGTATTTGAACCATTGTGTAATTGTATGGACACAATAAGATTAACCATTTTAACTAACCCTTGGAGATGGATCGTAAGAAAGAACATTTCAAGATGGAGCATACCTAACTCTTGGATATGGACCATAAGAAGGAACATTTCAATATGGAATGAATATTATTTGGGTTGGATACTATAAGATTGACTCACAAAGTTGATTGAGGGATCACAACCAATGAATAGGTTTGATGAGGGGATAATACAAAAAAGGATTTTCTTGAGAGAAGGAAAGGATTTGGGTCTTACTACCATGACTAATGGGAATTGTAAAAGAAACCATACGAATGAAAAATATCATAGGTTGTGTATATTCAAATTTATAAACATTCACTAGTTGAGGAACCCTTAATACGAAAAAAAAAATTGAGCTTCTTCCCCAACAAGTTTCTCCTAAAGAATATTGTGAAGAATATTTTGTGTGTGATTGTTTGTTTCTTGTTGTTTTGTTGACGAATAAGGAAATAAATCTAGTCCATAATATTCACAATAAATAGTACTTGTTTAATTGAATCCATGCTCTCTCTCTCTCTCTCTCTCTCTCTCTCTCTCTCTCTCT
>SNQJ01S0188270.1:28070-39177 GCA_010110895.2 Picea sitchensis | reverse complement strand
GTGTATTCAGGTGGTTGTGCTATATAATGACGGCATGGATCCACAGTGTATGATTGGTGGCCATGACCTTGGTTTACGATGTCATAAGTCTATGATCTGAGTATGGGAATGCCTACCTCAGAATTGATATACATGATATTCTGTTGATGATTGGATGTTTGCAGGTTTCTGATTAGATGTGCTTCTGGTTCTTGACACACACATGCAGCTTACAAAGTCTATTGACTATCACTGGTTCCGCTCTCAGACTTTGGGGGGCATTCTGTTATCCACAAATTTTGTCATTATGATGATGTCATAATAATGTTGTGATGATGGAAAATCAAACTCTTTACTAAGAACACTTTCCTGAGAAAAGTTACAGTTGTCTTCTTCCAGAAATCATGTTTTTAAGGATGTTCGCAGGCTACCTATATATCTTCCTTCGAGAATGCCTAATTCTCGTAGGCTGCTTTAATATGGGGTGTGAACTTCTCGCACTGTACTCATTGTTAGGGTGCGAACATGTTCTTAAAAGGGAAAAAGATAAAAATCTCAAACCTTCTAGAAGGGAATCTTCTAGAAGGGTGAGTTGGCTTTCGAATGGTTATTCAGGTGTTGTCTTTCCAGATATCTTGGGATCATTCCTTATCCAAGTAACTAATTTATATTCTCCTATATATTGAGGAGATTGCTCATGGAAAGGGTTAAGCAAACAAGCAGCAAGATAGCTAGAGATTGATTATAGAATTAGTGCAAGACTGTATGGAGGACTGGTGCTACAGCAGCAAGAGACAACAGCAAGGTCATCACAAGTAGATGATTTTCTTCATGCATGAGCAAGTGTGTGTGTCAGAGATAGAAGCCATCGAAAGGAGACCTATGACATCAAGGCTCAGGTTGTAAGTTTTACTTTCAATTAATTCAATACAGCAATATGTCCCTTTCCCATAAAGATGATGTCACTTTATTACATAAATCCTTGATCATATGTATAGATTAGCTATTGAATATATTAATCTGCCTTTACTTCGTTTGGTTTTTTCTGTGGTGATCTGGATGGGACAAGAGCATTGGAGCGAAGTTTGGAACAACAGAGATCTAAGGAAAGCGTTCATAAGGTATGTCCATGATCCTCATTTCTCGGTTCATTCAATAGGCTAGATCTAGGGAAAGTGTATTATTTTGTCCTGTTTTGTTCTAGATCCAGGTGGATCTAGGGAGATCGGTTTGTGTACGCACTCATGGATTTATCCTATAACACTAGGAGATGAAGTGCCAAAAGTCATGTGGGCCCCATTTGGGTAAGTTAGTACATCAACTTCCCGGGGTTGTAAGTTTTGCATACGATCTCCATTTTAGGTGTGTGATAACCTGTTGGAAAGGTATCATCGAGGGGATTCATTTTGGGGACTCAATATTTCCTTCAACTATCATTGAGGAGATATATCTCAAAAAACCTTCATTTAGGCCCTCAAAATGGCCCCAAAAGTTAACACTGCTAAAAATAGTAAATTGCCGAAATTGTCAGAAAACTGTCTTGAGCCAGTTGGAAAAGGTGGGTGGCCACTGATATCCATATGGATCAGATGGGATGAAGGAGAAAATCAAGGAGAAGGTGAATTTACACCACCGAAAGATCCCCCTACTGAAACACCACAGAAGAGGAAGGTTTCTCCGCAAAAACCTTTGACAAGAAATAAGACCCATGCCAGTAAGCCCCAACTAGAGGCCACGCTCATAGAAGATGACATCAGTATAGTCTGTGGAGCCATGGAGGATGCATTTGAATATCTCTTGTAGATATATGGAGTGAAGCAGGAGGAGATGTATGGAAGGGTTGAGAAGGAATTCAAGGCAATATAACAGGCTATTCGATCTATCCGTGCAGTGTGCACTGTGCCTTCCTTGTCAGAGACTACAGAATTGGGGGATGAGACCTCCCAACTAAGAATACGTGCAGATGCAATAGAGGCTCAACTTTAGAAAGTCCAAGAAGAAAAGGAGAAGGCTATAGAATCCCTAAAGCAAGAGAAAGAGGAAGTCTTAGAGAAACTACGAGTTGCACGGTACTATGTAACCGCATACGAAAATGAGAAAGATGAGTTTTGGGAGATGATCGAGGAGGACAAAGAGAATATACAGAGAGAAAAGGAAAAACTTCTCGTGGAGCAGACTACGGTCAAAGAAGCAGTGGATAAAGCATTTCACTCTATGCCTGTATTGGCACAGGAGGGAGAAGAATCAGTTGAGATTCAAGTGGCAAAGATTGCTAAGGCCATCCAACAGCTTCAAGCGAGGATAACAGAGTTGGAGATTCAAGAAATAAAAGGAACTTTGTAGGAGGTGCGTAATCAGAGGGAGGAAGCTGCTAAGAATGCAGTTGGAAGGATCAAATCCCTCGCCTCGGAATGACAACAACTAACTGATAGAAGCGCACAGACTTATGAACGCCTCACAGAAGACCCAGATCTAAAGAAACTAGAAGCACAATTACAGGAGGCGCAACAATAGGCACTATTAGTACAAATGTAGATGAAGCTACTCACTGCAGGTGAGAGAATGAAAATATCACAAGAACAATGCGCAGTATAGAAACAGATTACTACCATCCAAGGAAAATTCATGGAAGTTGCACAGAAGCTACAACATGTGCAGGATGAGGCTTGCAAGGTGTTTGAAGAAATTAAAGGACAAGGCTCGCAATTGGACCACGTGGTTGCCACAGTGGAACAATGCCTAGAAGGGCCTGTTACATAGAAGATGATTCAATAACTCGCTAAGAAGGAGGCTCAGGTGAAGCAGCAATTCGAGGTTGCTCGAGTGAAGCTTGAGGCCTTCGAAGTAGCATTGCATAGACCTGAGTGACTCAGGACGAGTCATAGGTGAGTGTTGGGGGCATGTTGGACCTCGACCAAGTTTTGAGGAAATCTTGGTTAGTTTTGACCACTTTTTGGACTTCAATGCAGTGATTGGAGAAGGAGCGCCCATGCAGAGCTGAGATCGTGGATCTCACTTGTCTTTTGGTCTTTGTGGACCCAAAAAGGGGTTCATTAGGGTTTTTGTAATGGGTTATGGGATGTCGACACATGGGTTTACCCATGTTTAGGCCCTATTGTAAAATTATAAATAAGTAAGATTGTATGATAGGAGGAGAGTCGAAAGAGAAGAAAATAGATGTAAGAGACTTAGAGAGTGAATTCTAAGTAGCTAAGTGCAAGTAGTTATGAGTTATTTGTGCAACAAAATGTGTATGTAAGGCTCTACTCTTGATAAAGGAGTTGGCTCTATGCCTTGACCTAATTTTGGGAAGGAGGATCAGGTGCTTAGTGCCCAGATCTCTTGTCCTCTGCGAAGCTTGGATCTGTGGCTTAGTGCACAAGAGAATATGAATGTAAGATATTGGAGACTAATAAAGAAGACGAAGCAGTTGGTGGATGTAGCCCCACACTCAGCTGAACCATGTATATCTTGTGTCTTCTAGGTGCTTTGTGTTGTATTGTTTATAGTATGAATCTGCTTTGCTTATTATATATGTTAGATATATCTATAGATTCTTAGTGCTTCGCATGTGTTAAGGATGAATGAATGTTATATCTAACTCTGTATTGTGTGCTAAGTAGTTGAAGTGCTTAATATTTACTGTTACTACGCCGATCTATCTTAGGTTTTGTTCTTCATTGTTAATGAAGCTAATGAACTAATGTGCATCATATTCTAAGTGTTTTCAAAGTACTTGTGAAGTGTTGTAATCACAGATCTATGTCCTAGATTGGTTACAGACACCTGAGTCTTGTAACCCCCCCTGCCTCTACCTCAGGTGAGACTTCTCTTTCTTCGCAGGTGTAGCCGAAAGCGTTGATAGTTAGGGTTTTTTTGGTGCAATGTTGAAGTGTTGAGCCCTGGGTCTTCCCCTGTGCCAACATTGAAACAATAACAACATGAGACCCAGAGGAAATAACCCCCAACAAAACCATCTCGTTGGGGGGAACCAGAATCAGGGCAACCAAAACCCCCAAGGGGAAACAATAACAATAAACTACCACAAGGGAAGAAAAATAACCTCATAACTAACTTCTCTTGCACTCTATGTGGTGAGTATGGACATTATACTCACCATTTCCCCCAAATTTCCAAATTCAAGTGGATGAAAGAATCCATGAACGCACAACATCCTCCAATGTCGCTTGCCCCTCAACAGGCCCCACAACAATATTTGCAATAGCCACCTCCGATCGTTTTTCAAAACCCCATTCCACACTAAGGTGTGATAAATACCCAATAGGAAGTACACCCTGCTCCACCCCAAATGCAGCAGTATCAAAACCCAAGTCCCAATCAACCCGAAAATTCGGTCAATCGCAACATCCTCCTTACCAGCGAAGAAGAGATTCTTCTACAAACATGTGGTTGCCAATACAGTGTTCCCCCCTGAATCTAACCCAACCACCTCAGAAGAGGCTCCAACTATAGTTGGACAACCATTGATGATTCCATGCCCTAACACTAAACCAGACCCTCGTATACCCCGTATGTCGTTATGACGGAACATACATAACCCTCATGTTAGGGAAAACCATAATTAGAGTCTGGTCGACGACTTAACACATTCTCCTACAACCATGTCTGTATTGGAGGTCCTCCAAACCTGTCCAACTCAAAAAAAAAACTTGCTTTCCTCCTTGGGGGCAGTCAACCCAGCTAATACTAGACTCATCACCTTTGATCTAGATAGCAAAGAACCACGCCTCCCCACCCTGGTAGTTTTTCAGATACCAGTTAAGATCCAGAACATCACAGTTCATCAATGAATCATCAATGAAGGTGCATCCACATGCATCATGTCCAAAGTAGTATGGAAACAATGTGTCTCACCTGATCTAGTACCCTTTTCCATCACCCTGTGAGCTTATGACATTCAACCCTCATCCCCCAAAGGGCTCTTCCAAAATTTCCCCGTCAAACTTGGGGGAAAACCATCCTCATTGACATTGAATTTATCAACGCCCCACTTGATTACAATATCCTGTTCAGATGCACCTATGTGTATTCTATGAAGGAGATATCCTCTTCTGTGTTTCGAATGATGATGTTCCCCCACAATGGGAAAATCGTCACCATCAACCAACTTACACATTATGAGCCTAATCATTCCACCAATATTGATAACATTCTCCCCCTTGTCCACACTAGATCCCACACATTTTCGGTCGTCGACATGGGTCCTAGAATTTTCAAGGACCCATCCTTGTTAGGGGCATATCATGGAACACCACCTCTCCTACACCCTTCAACACAAGTGTGTGTCGTTTCTGCTAACGGAGTCGATATCAGAGACAATACTCCTCCCACTGAGGCCACTCCCCACATTTAAGTTCCACCATTTGGAGAACTATTACCTCAAAANAAAATCCTGGTTTGGGAGACAGTCCCCCAAGCCATTACCCAAATTCTATTTTTCTACCCTCCACCTAGCGTCCAAGCATTCCAGTTAGCTACTACCCTTACCCTTCCTAACATGATGCTTTCCATCCCTGTAAGGTATCTTCATCCACCCGTGATGGTTCCTAAACCATCTCTCCCTCCTCGGACAAAGGGATTACCGATGCAGATCCCAGTACAGGCTACTACCACACCCTCCCCGCCCCCAACTAGCAACAACACTACCACCTCTGGGGGTAGACGAAAGAAGAAGATCCCATAGATCCACTTTCTCCTCGAGCTCAACCTCCTTGCGCATTATGTGAAAGCGAAGGACACCCCACTAATAGATTTCCTACTCTTCCTGAGTTACACAATCTGATCCAACTCCCTAAATGAGGTGGCATTGTGGGCCCGCCACCCATATATAGGCCCTTTTCCCAACTTCCACATTCTGTTACAGGAGCCCAGAGCTTCCATTTTTCAATTCATTCTCAGCCACGAGATCCTAATCTAACCATCTACACATTCACATTCCCCGGGTTATCATCTTCACTGTTCCCCAGAGAAGAATGTTTCTCACGCCATGTTCAGGTATGCATGCTCACTTTCATTTTTAATCAAATAGTTGTCATATATTCTTTATCATCAGATATTGTTCACGTCGGGTATTTTTTTTTTTATGTGCAGGTACTTGTTCAACAAGCTTTACAACCCCTTCAGGTATATTTCCAACACTGGCATGTAATTATTCCCTCTGTAAGTCAATTTCATACCCTAACCACACCCTATGACATTTACCTTTAGGGTCCTTACATCTTGCTTTGCAGTACCTTTACCTATGCCTCATTTGGGTACTATCACTTAATAGCACTCTCCCCCACATGAGTTGTCCCATTCATATTTCCCCTTGGAAACTTGAAACTCGTGTTGATTTCACCCCCTAGGGATGGGAGTCATGATAGTATTATGCACTTCTGAGAATGAACCTCATATTTATTATCATCATATTGCTAACCTTCCCAATGGAATCCTAGGCCATATCATCTTAGTTCTATTGACTACACCTCTGAAGTATCATTATCCCTCCATCTCATCCACCATCAGTTTTCCCATGTGTAGATTGTCCTCCATTCATTTACCTAATACAAAAACCCACCCATGGGACCCCTACCCTCCACCAGTTTTCTTTCAAAAACTTGTGCCTTATTAATCCAAGCAATCTTTCACTGGGGCACCTATTTCTGTATCTGTATTCTCAACCCAAATTATTCTTTATTTCTTTGGTAATTGTAAAAATCCTTTGTTTCCAGCATATACTTAGCTTTTTCACCGTCACCCTTGATGGAATTCATTTTTCCTAACAAATAAACCCATGTCACCCTTGGTTGGGGCATCCACTCTCTTTTCATACCAAACTCGTTCACGAACCCCAAGTATCCCAAGTCCATATCCCCATGATCTTTCAGTTTGTCCACTTTGTTAGCCTTTGGCACAATTTAACCCCATATCTAGTTTCCCCCCTGACACTAGATCCAGTTTTACGGTTGTTTCCAATCATCTTTCAAAATTCCCCAACCAAGGGAAGTCTTGAGTCTAGAATATTGACTTCGTTCATGTTACCCTTTAGTGCCTGATATCACTTATTACTAAATGGATTTCATGAAGCCCTTTTCTTCTTGGAGTTGCATCTCCCTTCCTATCAACATCATCACAGTTTCTAGAAGGGCGACAATATCTTGACTCTCTTTACCTTTTCAATGAGGAGTCTTGGACGACACAGAGAGAACCATCATTTCTCTTTGATTCAGTTGACCCCCATAAAATTTGACTTCAACAAACTATCATTTTACAATGGGTCTTACTATGCGACTATTGCAGTTGTTTCATACCAGCCGAAGACCTATGAATTCATTAGGCCATCAATTCCTACGAGTCATAGACAATTCTTACAGTCATCCTTGCCTCACTTCAGAGTTTGTTCACCATTTAGAACTTTCATATGCCATTATCAACCACCCCTGAGGGCATTGAAATTATCTATATCAACATACATATTCAGTTACAGTCTCACATTTTTGTTTCATGACATGAGCATGGGGCATGTCTGCCTCATTTGTACAAAAAAAAAAAAAATTCTCCCTAGAGAAACTTTTGGGTCCCACAATTTTCCCTCTCCCTTCGGCGGATCACTATTGCAGTTCCTCTCTTCATTCTTCCTTGCTATGGTACCATCAGCCAAAGAAACATTTATGTATTTCTACTATATGTATTCTCCTAACCCCACACATCAGGGGGCATCTGTTATCACTGAAAAATTATCTGCAACATTGCATGCAAATGGTTGAAGAAACGCATCAATGCCAACAACAATTAGTCCACCTACATCACCAAAATACATCCAGAAGGCAAAAAACTATACGATTGGGTCAAAAATTAAAGTGTGCAAAGTCACCAAAGGAAGCATGTGCACAGTGCGTAGTATGTGCGATCCAACACATCCTTTAGCGTGCACAATGAGAAAAATTCACAACTGTGTATGAGAAAATCCACGCAGTGCTATGAATAGTGCATTTATGGATCTTGTTGGCCCCTCAACGACTTCTCGTCTGACCCCTAACATGATTTGAAACTCATATCTGAGTGAAATCTAGCTTGGGGTTTGGTCAAGAGATAGAGGGTGCCCTAAAAGGCCCCTTGTTCACACTATGAACCAATTACATTTTCCCATGTATGAATTCTATAAATAAGAGCCATGGGTGTGCTAAGAAACAAATATCTTCAAGGTATTGTTATGCTACAATAATTCTTCTTTGAGAATCCTCTTTTCTCTTAGAAGCCGTCAAGCACCATTGCAATAGGCCATTCCACTCACCTCTTGATGGAATAGGAATTGTTTTTCTTCACCATTTTCCATTTCTTCCATTGTAAAGAGAAGATCTCTCAATTAGGGAACTCAAGAGCCCTCCCAAGCAGGATATGGGACTCATAAGTCACTGCCTTTCTCTACGATGGTTTGCCTACTAATCTATTGATCCATTAGTAGCATTATGTTGGTCATTGTTTGGTTTTCATGGTTCTAAGTTTCTCATGCTTTCTAACATTTATTTCTTAGTTGTTTTAGTTCTATTTCTTTGTTTTCACATGTGTTTGGCTTATCTAACCCACTCACAAACTTCTGTCTTATCTAGTAGGATTATCTAGACATGCAAGTGTTTTTGTTTTGATTCACCCAAGTGACAAAACCAACACAACACTTAGGTAGAATACCCACCTTAGATTCAACCTGGTGGCATCCTAAAATAATAAAACACAATAAATGGGCTTGTAAAAAGGTTGCATTGAAAACGAAGGTGCAAAACACCCTCTACAAAGGCACTCATAAGTGAGACACTAAAACCCCTTGTATGTCATGAATTCCATGCCCAAAATTCTTCCCCCCATCCATGACACCTCATCTACATGACATATTAGGAGGTCCCCTCGTGAAACACCCCTAAAATTGAGGTACGATTCACCCAATAGGTCATTTTGTCAACCCTCCCATACCTAAACTTGGAAAATTGCATAGGGTATTTGAGAATTGCTTTATTTTGATGAGGTGGTTTGGATGTACATGCTTAGATGGCTCTTTTATTGATTGTATTTACTCATCATGATGCATTTTACTTTAGATACTTGGAGGGCATATCCATTTGTCTTTGCAGGACCTGGCTAGTGGACAGTTTTGGAAAAACAAGCCTAGCTTAGGATTCCATGGGGATTGAAGATAATAGGTTGGATACCAAGGCAAACATGTTGGATGATGAATACATGCCTTTGGAGGCCTATAATACATCATTGAGGACCTCACTTATCCATTACCACCCAAAAGACTTGCCTAAGGACACCAAAATGTCACCTTTGAGGGCACGACATCACATTAGGGATAGGGTTTGGTGGTGATTGAGGACACTTGGAACATTTTGGAGGAAACAACCCTTGGATCATGGAAGGAAAGAATTGATTAAATACCATTGGCCTTTGGAGTCCTATCTTTCCCTTCTCTAACTTAACGACTTGACCAAAAATTTTGAACGTTTCTCAAGAAGGGGGTGATGTCATGTTTTTTTGGTTTCTTTTATGTGCAAAGTAAAAGGATTTACACCCTCCTACTAGTTCCTAGCTAGCCTTTCTTTCCTTGGGGAGTAAAATTGATTACACCCCCAAGGGGAGATCATTTCTAGCTCATTTTTTATTTTTACTCCATAACCCAATAGCTAAAGGTACGAATCTAATTGCATTGGAGAAATAAAATATTGCATTGGTTAACATGAAAACATGGGATTTTGAGATTGTCTAAATTGGAATCAATTATATGCTCTATATGCTTGGTTGATCCACTAGGGTGTCTCATTTTTCTTAGTTCTTCTTGCTATTTTTATAACATTTAATCTACAGCCATTAGGGATGCAAAAACCCCAAAAAAAATCTCTTAATAACTCACCAACCAATCGTCAGAAATCGCTAGAATTTTTCCCCTATAATCTATCAATCTAAGCACACCCTTTTAAGTGGATTTTTTGAAATTTTTTATGGTTGATTTCCTTGCTGTAAGTGTTATATTTTCCTTATTTATAGATCATTAGTGTTACTAGTTTTATTTTACTTCATTACCATTAACATATATATCATGTATTGAGTAGTAGCAAAATAAACAAGAGACAGAAAAGAACACAAGAGATTTATCCTAGGAAAACCCCAACAACCTTTCTTAGATAGATTTCATTCACAAAGAAAGTCCAATCAAGTAAACCCTAGAACAAGTGCTATATTAACCAGAAATACCACCCTAGCTACAGCAACAACACCATACAAAGGTAGCGCACCACCTCAAGGAGTAGTGCACAAGAGAGAGATACCAAAAGACTAAGCAATAATAAATTGTGCAGTTGCAGCTACTGCATCACCTCCTCCAAACTGTTAGAATATAGAAGATGGTGTGCTCATTTTACCATTGACGATACCCTCATCACCCAACCACAGGCCGAAGCCTCCCTCTGAGCACCTTAACCTTGACTGAGAATTCCTCTGGAAGCAAACCATAGGCTAGATACCCAAACAAAGAGTAGCACATCAATCCCCAAGGATAGCGCATCACAAAACACTGATCAGATGTTCCAAACCCTAGCCAAGAGATATTCAAGCCAAAACTAAGAACTTGTTGTTGCTGCAGCTGCAACAGATCTTTCTCCAAACCTGCGCACCAGACTGCAACTGCAGTGTGCACCAAACTACAGAACTGCAATTCTGAGATGTTGCAAATGAGAACTGGCGCCCTGTATTTATAGTAATCCTAGCAGTTTTGTTGGGGCCAACTTCTCCTTCTGGGTATGTGTTTGTTCAGTATATTATTATTATTTATGGCCAACTTCTTCTCTTGGAGGCTAATAGCCTAATATAAATTATCTTCTTGAGCCAACAAGGCTTCTAGGGTTATTAGCCAACTCATTAGGGTTTCTCTTGCTTCTCGGAGTCTTTTATTCTCATCAGGTTCACATGTGGAGGTAAATACCTCCCGTAGATACCATAATATTAACACTCCCTCCTAGATAGAGAGGTATTTACAGGTAATGGACTTGAGCACAAAACATACCATTTACCCGGTAGCATCAATATAGTCATCTAGACTATTTCATGACTAGATCATGAGCATCACCATCACCAT
>SNQJ01S0188270.1:2511-14977 GCA_010110895.2 Picea sitchensis | reverse complement strand
TGATTGGTTTGTGTTGTTGTGATTGGAACGACACAAGAGCATCGGAGCAGAGCAAGGAACAACAGAGATTAAAGGAGAGCGTTCATAAGGTATGTCCACCATCCATTTCTCTTAGTTCATTCAATATCTAAATCTAGGGAAAGAGTAGTATTCTGTCACGTTTTGTTCCAGATCCAGGTGGATCTGGGGAGATTGGTCTGTGTCCGCACTCACGAATTTATCCATAAACAAATTGTGCTACAAGTCCTTGGTTTTCCTCATCATCTACCTTTTGTTTCTTGGTTATCAATATGGATTCCTCTTGAGAGAAATCTTCCCATAACTTGTCAAACTTGGGTAACTTCCTTCTTGCACAAATTCCTCGAAAAAATGGGTCCCAAGAGGGATAAAAACCATTTAGCGTAGTGGTTACTAGTTCAACATATTCTACTAGATATCTAATGGCTGCTAATTGGTCTTTGATCCATGATATCCTTGTAAAGAAGTTGGCTATCATCTCTGACTTATTCATAGTCACATTTATGAGTTGATGGCGTAGGGTAAGCTTATGATTGGTGTTATTTATTTCATAGAGTTTGGTTAGGGAATCAAACATCTCCTTTGTATTCTTTAGTTTTGATACATTGGGTATCAGGTGATCCTTGATTGAGTCTGTTAATATCCTCTTGGCCTTGACCTCATTCTTCTTGAAATTTTCTTTTGCTTCTTCGTCTTCAGGTTCTAGAAGCATATTATTGACATGATACAATAATTCATTCCCTTATATAATGAGTTGTATTCTATGCTTCTAGGATCTAAAGTTATCTACTCCATCCAATCTATCCTCAACTCTCATACTGGTTGACATTTTCGCCGGTAGAAACCCTAACACTAAAAAACATCAATTTTTTAGACTTCACCAAACTGCAAGCTAAGGGTTTCAGGGGGTGCGCTAAGTTAGGGCACACTTATCTATGGAGGAATTGTTCCCAACATCCTTGGGATAGTTCTCAATGATCTTGAAAAATTATTACAACTGCAAGGTGTTGTTGTAGCGATCTTCCTTCCAGTGGTCAAATTGTTATGAAGGCAACCAACTCAAATACCATGTTAGATTTTCCTTATTTACATAACATTAGTGTTTCTAGTTTTATTTTACTTCATTATCATTAAAATATATATCATGTACTGAGAAGTAGCAACACAAACAAGAGATAGAAAATAACACAAGATATTTATCCTAGGAAAACCCAACAACCTTTCTTAGATATATTTTGTTCACAAAGAAAGTCCAATCAAATAAACCATAGCACAATTTCTATATTAACTAGAAATACCACCCCAACTGCAGCAGCAACACCATACAAAGGTAGTGCACCTCCTCAAGGAATGGCACACAAGAGAGAGATACCAAAAGACTAAGCAATAATAAATTGTGCAGCTGCAGCTACTGTGTCACCTCCTCCAAAATTGTGCCTTGATTATGTTTAGTTGGGAGAGAGTGTGTGTGTGAACAAATGAGCCAAGGCACCCTCTATTTATAGTCTTCCTGGCCACCAGACTGGGCTGACTTCTTCTCTAGATGGGTGTCTTTTCATTATTACTTTATTCTTTTGAGCCAACTTCTCTTCTAGGGTATTTCAATATATGTTCAATGGATCTCTTTCTTCCATAATCTTCTCTGCATCTAAGAAAGGTCATCTAGGAGAGAAAGATCCTCTCGTAGCTACCAAAACATCAACAATAAGAACGTGTGTGCTACATCCATAAGGTTGATGATTATCTCTACAGTACTTTTTTATGGTAGCCTTATCTTGTTGCTAAAGTTTCATGTATCAATACTTGAGTTAAACTAGTCATTGATAGCTTGTCTCTTGCATCCTTAAGTAGACTTTTAGAAAATTTATTAACATCTCTTATTATCTTTCATTGTTGGTATATATCATTGTTTATTGCTGAAATTAGGGACAAAAATATTAACTTGTTTGTCCAACACATTATTGGACTTGTATCTTTGTTTTCCTTCTGTCTCGGATGGGTTCAATCACTTCTTGGTGGGTATTCTATACTATGGTACATCTTCCACCATCTACGAGACTCTTTTCAAGCCTTTTTTCACCTTCCATCATTGACGTATAGGGGGATACTTCATGATCTCTTCATCTTCCATATTATTTCCCCTAGGGTCATCTGGATTCCCCCCTTCAAGTGATTGCTTCATATCAAAAGTGAGGGAAATGCCTATATAAGGTGACAGTGGGTAGGTTTTCACTTAGTTTTCATCATATTGTGGTTTGGAAAGCTATCCCAAATCCTTTTCCTAGCTTTCTTGGTGACTACACCTGAAGTATGTTCCCCTTTCGACTTTGATAAGCCCATCTTAAAGCTCATCTAGCGACTCCATTATGGGATGCACCTGGAAAAATAAGTACCCAAATTCCAAGCATCATAAAACTTCATCAAAATGGTCTAGTCCCTCCAACTTCTCATGATTTTTCGCCTACTTCTCTTAGTCCTCCATATTCACCTACTACCTCCACACCTTCACTTGCATATGTTCCCACTTCACCGAGTGCTACATGGAGCCCTTGGTTTAAATATTCATACAAGCCTTTAGACATGAAAAAGATCCCTAGGTCTCATCAAAAACTCCCAAGGGACTTCAAGGAGTTGTTCCCCATATTTTTAGGAGAAGATCTCATTACAACCGAAGATTACTTAGATTCCTTCCTCCGTTCTCTTGAACCTTATGACCAACATGAAGATGTATGCATGAGAATATTCTCCTATACTCTTGTCATAAGGGATAAGTAATGGTATGATAGTAGTCTTCTATAAAAAATCACGAATTGGGATCTCTTTCAAGAACCTTTTTCCAAAAAAATTGGAAAAAAAAATATTTCCAGTCCCTTTACAATCAACTTTATAACTAAAAACAAAATTCAGGAGAAATTATAAGGGATTTCAATAATACGTTCAATACCCTCGTAAGGAGTTTCCCTCAATATTTCAAATGTTCCCAAAGAACCATCCTCAAGTCTTACATCTAAACCATGAGAGATCCTTGCGGAGTTCTAATTGGGAAGGGACACCATACAAATTTACTTGAAGCTAAAGAAAGGGTGTGTGAGATAGAAGAGAACATAACCTCGTCTCTCAGCCAAGAGGAGGACTATCTTGAAGAAATCGTTCAGATTAATCAAGTTGATGACTTTGTCACACTGGACCCTCCCCGCAATATCAATACATATCTACAGAGAGAATGAGAGGAGGCCACTAAAAAAATTGTTGGTCACAAAATGAGTCTATTGGGTAAAGAAAATTATCCAACATCCAAAAAAATACCTTCCTCAACAAATGAGGTTTTGAAGGATGAAAGCAAAGGAGCAACAAGGAAGGCTAAAGAAAATTTTTTGCAACATATTCAACAAGTCTTGACAGAGCCACATAGAGAGAACAAAATTGGTGTCATCAAAAGTGAGGAGAAAAATATTTCCCAAAACAAGACTAGAAAGGAAGATTTTGAAAATCATGCCAACATAACCCATCAGGTTCTAAAGGAGGGGATTGAAAACACTATCATTTTGGAAAAATCCCCTTTCCTTGATGAGGAAAAGAAGGAAGGATATTTGGGCTTAGATTTTGATGGTGCACACTCAAGCACAGGCTCAAGTGCAAGAATAGTCTTGAGATCACTAGATAATGAGACTACCCTTTTCTCATATAGGCTTGATTTTAACTACACAAACAACATCGCCAAGTACAAATCCCTTTGTTGGTTGTGGAGCCTGATTATCTTTCTGATTCACAGGTCTTTGTTTTTAGCCATGTTTATACCCCATGAATACTTTACACCCCAGAAGAATGTACAGTCCTCCACGCAGCAGAGTGTAGAGGGGGGTTACCCCCTCTGCGAGGTCCTGGGGAAAGCAGGCCCCCGGATGGGGTTCGAGGGTGAAGCCCCCGAGGGAAAATTTGCCTTGTAAATGTATATTGTAATTTCATTGTAAATATGGATCATTCATTACAATGTCGCATATCTGATGGTAGAAGTTATGTTAGGGATTTTTTCCCTATAAGGAAACCCTCTTTTATGAGGGAAATGTATTGCGGTTATGGATAATTGCGAATATTATATTCTGAGAGAGGAGACTGTGAGAGAAAGAAGAGGAAGTTACAACGGGTTTGATGTAGGTTGTATCCCTTCATTTGTTGGATAATAATAAAGGAAGGACCTAGATATTTCTCTAGTGGACATAGCCCACACTGGGTGAACCACGCATATCTGTGTCTCTTTTGTATTATGTATCTTATGTGTTTTATTTTCACATTTGTTTTATTTTATTGCTCCACGATCCTGTTTTTCTAACACCCTTATTGTTATCACTAAAATTTCTTCCGCAAATGGTTAAAGAAATCCAGCATCTCCAAACAACTATTAGTTAACCCATGGCCCAAAAACTTCATTTCCAAAGGGCACAAAACTATACAATTGGTTATAAAATCAGCATGCACTTATAATGCAAAGGAAGTGCGTGCACATGCGTCAGTCGAAAACTCCGAAAAAGAGCACATGCACCCAATGCGTGACTATGGATGCAAAAATCCACACACAATTCAGAACGATCCAAGTTGAATCTGAGTGGGGGGGTTGTTCAAATACCTAGAGGTGCCCTAAAGGGCCCCTTGTTCACACTAAAGACCGGTTGGATAATGCCTCAAAGATTTGCTATAAAAAGAGGCCATGGGTGCACTATATTTCCAAGAATCTATTTGTATTGTTATGCTTCCTTTATTCTCCTACAAGGAACCTCTTTCCTCATTGGAGCATATAAGCACCATTTCATTGGGCCATTCACATCACCTCTTGAGTGAATGAGTTTTGGATTTCTTCACTATTTCCTTTTAGTTTGTTATTTTTAAGAAGAGCTCAATCATTAGGGGTTCAAGAGCCCTCCCTTGGAGGAAGAGGGAACCCATAATCCTCCCTTTCTCTTTGGTGTTTTTCCACTAATACAATCTATCCATCACTGGCATGAATATCGGTCTTTCTTTTGTTCTATTTCCCTTATGCACATTAGTTTAGTTTCTTTAATTTTTATTAGATTAGTTGTTTATTTGCTTAGTGTGCTTGATGTTTCTAACCCTTGCACTCACTTATGTCCTATCTAGCTAACCCAACTGGACTTGTAAGTGTCCTTCTTTTGCTCATTTAGGTGACAAAGGGATACAACAGATTGGCGACTCCACTAGGGATATGTATCAATTTCCTCCCTATTTGGGTTGTTTGAGCACTTATTTTTGGTTTATTTAACTTGTAGGAACCATAACCATCCCAAGCCTGCCTACAAAAAGCTAAATTCGAAGCTGAGCTAAGAGAAATTCATCCAAAATTTTCTTCTCGGTTGTGTAACAGAGAGTGCGCGGGTTTTTTGACCCACAGGCACGTATTTTGATAATGTGCGCCAAACTCATTATGTTTCTCAGTGCATTCTATGCACCTACGTCAACAGGTCGTTTATGATTTGCACATTGGCTCCACATGCGCCTTTGTCTACTCTGCGACCCACACATTTGTATAGAAATTCACACATTGTAAGGGTTTTTGTGATTTGTTGAAGGCCCATAGCCTTCCTAAGCTTGATTCTATGCAAATTTAATATGAACCACACTTATATTCCCTCTCCAGATAAAGGGTTAGTCAAAACATAGGCACTTAGGGGGTTAAAAACCATATTTATCCTCTTTTTGCTTTCATTTTGCCACATGGATGCCTTGCTTTGATTAAAGTTAAGTTGGAATCATTATGTATCACATACAATAACACTTGCATTGGGACAAGAAATTGAACGTCAATTATTGAGTATGCTCTTCTCTCACGCCATAGAGCAATCTTGAGAATAACAAAAAAAAGATTGAGGGGGAATTTCATCTCCTTTTAAAGACAAAATATTTAGGAGAGGACAACAGTCCCCTCATGACTCCTCTTAGTTTATTTTTCAAACACATCTTAAACTTGTAAGGGCCCATACATGCCCACATGCTACAAAGATAGGATAGCTTTGAATCTACTTTCTTAGATTACATCACTAGGGAATTTTAAAGGTTTTGTAGCGGGCCCATACATGCCCACAATCTAGGATAGTTTTTGAAGATTTCTTACATTAAATCTAGGGAGTTAAAGGATTGGTAAGGGCCCATATGTCCACATCCTAGTTCTCTAGGGACTTTAAAATTCCGCAAGGTTGTACCAATGGAATTTATCAAATTAGGTAATCAATACTTGTAAGGACCACATGAAGTCCACATGCAACAAGGTGACACCTAACTTATTAAAAATTTGGCACACTTTCACTTGTTCACACACAAAGTCATTACTCACTCACACAGTTTCATCTAGAATCATGGAGGTTGAAGTAGGTTTCCTCCAAAGGGATTATGAAATGCCCCGCCATTTTCATGACAATACTATCCACTCCCACTTAATTTCAATGAGATTGGTTCACACCCCAATCTCTAAAACAACCACATATAAAAAAATTCCAAAAACTCACTAAGTTTTCCTCCACGAGAGGTCCCAAAAGATATTTTTTACTCTAGGTAGGATTTTGGGGATAGGCATCCAAATAACTCCCTGTTATCTGGTTAACACATCTTCAAACAATAGAAGTTGTCAAATAGGGAACTTTAAATCCTCCAAGTCAAGTGTTCCTAACACCATAAGGTAGGGAGATACCCGTGAAGGGTTGAAGGCTGAGGTATGGTTTTTCTGTGCATCCCCCCTTGAGGCACCCACCTCTTGGATCGTATCAAGCATGTGACCCATTTATGAGGCCGAAAATCTAAATGTCACACTTTGATCGAGATACCTAGTGACCAAATTTTAGGACATCTACCGAGGTGGAAATTGTGGGCTGCAATTGCACCTTGATCAAATTTTGTGTGGCTATTGGGAAATATCTCCAGTTCTTTCGGGATATGCACCCTCTACCCCTCATTATAACTGATTATTTCATCCTTCACTAGTTCCTCTTCTGGTGACTTTAGACCCCATTGTTGAGTGCTATTGGAAGGTCCAGTGCTATTTGAGAGGAAAGACGTTACGTCTTTTTAGGACACGAGCATTTGTTTCTTTGTTCTCCCATGCGGACAAAAAACTACCTACCCACATGTATGTTTCTTTGTTAATTGATTTATGTATTATGCTCTTGTGATTACATATGATCGTGAGATATATTGTGAAGGTCCAAAAATTATAAACAAATAATCTGGTTCATTTATTGTTCTCATAACCATTTTCACACATCCACTTTTCTAGTCGGACATCATAGGGGACCCACATAATCATCATCGTTCCAGACGCTTGCTAAATATATCTCCTATTCTAGGGGGAGTTCCTAGTCTTTCCAACTCATCGGCTCCAACATCTCAGACCCCTGTGAGTGATATTGTCTTGGGATTATATTTTCTTGGCTCCACATTACTTGGGTACACTTCCCAAGGTCAACTGTCCACTCTCTCTCCTTTACATAGAAGCGAGGGAAAAACTTCTTCCCAAGGGGGAAGTACAACCCCCCCTAAGGCCCCTCACTGGTCAAGTACACACACCACTCACACCATGGCTGGAACTAACCCTCCACCACCACTCCAGATGTCATACTTGGCTTCTCTCAACATCCTGGATCTGAGTAAGGTCACAAATGATCCTATATTGCACGACCCCACATGGCCTACAATGCCCACCAAACTACCTTCCGATATCCCCAAGTTTGAAGGAAAGGCAAGAGATGACCCTGCTAACCATATCATGACCTTCTAATTATGGTGCTCTTCCAACAACATCATGGACGACTCCGTCCGATTAAGGTTATTTCAATGCAAACTCACTATCCCATCAACCAAGTGGTATGTAGATGAAAAATCAGGGTCCCGTGCGAATTTTGAATATTTAGCCAAAGCATATTTGACCTTCTTTCAATTACTAATTTTCCATGACAATGGTCTTGAACTAATCTCTGATTTTAAACAAACCTTATCCACACATATCGCTGACCACATTCACGAATGGCATCGATGATGTAGTTTATGCAAAGAAGAAACCACCAAGCAACAATGCCTTGATTGGTTTCTCAGATCATTGTCTCACTCCTCGAAAAAGATGTGGCTTCCACCTTCCCCCAATCTAAAGAAAAATCCATCAGCAAGGATCAACAATACAACCTCATTTATTCACAGTCAAGATACTTATACACAGTACTACTTGACCTACCAAGACTCATACCATTCGGCCAAGACAAACTTGGGATGTCTCACTCAGTGGATGGATTGATTGGTACCACAACACGCCACAATCCACACCCCCAACAGCCACCTATGTATGGACCACCACAATACCCATATGTATATGGAGGACCCCCTTATTATCCTCCTCCTCCTTATCTAAAAACATACCCTGTTGCCCTTCCCTCACCCATAAGTGGACCCCTGCCAGCACCCATAATACGCCGAGTTGTCCAACCAAGTTATGGTACCCCCTCTACCTCAGCTTACACCCTAAGCACTATTGAAATCACTACACCTTCCTATGTACCCTATGGATCATTGCCAAAAAATAATCTGTAATTTCCATTTCCTAGCCCTCCATAGCCCATGGATCCACCACAAGGACACCCACATGTTGGGGTTAATTTTGTTCAGCCCTCTCCCATTCAACAATATCAAAATTTTGAACACTTGAATATGAGAAATCTGACCCATCAGTCGAATAATGCCAAAACGAAAGGAAAAAACCAAAACAATAATAATCTAGGACCAGGCAGGAATCACCCCCAATAGAACCAAACTATCGGGGGAAACCAGAATCAAGGGAACCATAACCCCCAAGGGGGAAATAATAACAAACGCCAAGGGAAGAATAACAAAAATCTTCAGACAAACTTCCCTTCTACCCTTTGCAGTGAGTATGGCCATTATACTCACCATTGCCCTCAAATCGCTGACTTTAAATGGATGAAAGAATTCAGAAATGGACCATGTCCCCCAGCACCACCTGCCCCTCAGCAGGCCCCACAACAATATGTCCAGCAACCACTTCCAGCCATGCTGCAAAACCCCATTCCACACCAAGGGGTCATGAACACCCAACAAGAGATGCATCCTACCCCACCATAGATGGGACAGTATCCAAACTCGGGCACTCCTACAGATCATACTATCCTCCTCACTAGTGAGGAAGAAGTTATTCTACAAACGCGCAGTCGTCAATACAACGCACCCCATGTCTCTTCTCCCACTACCTCATAAGAAGCTCTAGTCACAATTGAACCACCTTTGATGATTCCACGCCATAATACTGAAACACCCCTTCATATTCCTTGCATCCCATTGCGATGGAATGTCAACAACCCTCAGGCTAGGGTGGCACACAATTATAGTCTGGTCGATGACTTAGCACAATCTCATGTTGCCATGTCAGTTTTAGAAGTCCTTCAAACCTATCCTACTCAACGAAAATCATTACTTTCCGCCCTAGGGGCAGTTGACCCTGCTGACACTCGGCTCATCACCTTTGATCTTGATAGTGGGGAACCCCGTCTCCCCGCTCTGGCAGCTTTCCAAGTACCAGTTAAAATACAGAACATCATAGTTCATCATTGCATCATTGATGAAGGTGCATCCACATGTATCATGTCTAAAACTGTATGGCAGAAAATTGTCTCCCTTGAGCTTATACCATCCACCATCACTCTAAGATCTTATGATGGATGACCATCCTCTCTCGAAGGGCTCTTTCAAAACTTCCCCGTTGAACTCAGGGGCAAGACTATCCTCATTTACATTGAATTTATTGACGCTCCGCTCGATTACAACATCTTGTTTGGACGTAGCTACATGTACGATATGAAGGCTCTAGCCTCTTCTGTGTTTCTCACAATGATGTTCCCCCACAATGGGAATATCATCACCATCGACCAAGTGTCACATTACGAGCCCAAACCTTCCTCCAACATCGATAACATCTTACCCTTTGTCCACACTAATCCCAATGCCTACCCACTCATTGAGATGGGTCCTAGAATTTTCAAAGACCCATCCTTGCTAGGGACATACCATGGAGCAATGCCACTCATACATCCCTCAGCATAAGTTTGTATCATCTCATCCAATGGAACAGAAACTGGAGATACCCTTCCTTCCATAGAGGCTTCCTTACTATTTGACATCCCACTAGTCACAGAGCTTCTCCCTCAGGAGTCCCCTGAGAAATCTTCATCTAAACTTGTTCACGGTTTCACCCTCCCCTAAGGCCACATTTTGATTTGGGAGAAGTTCCCCCAAGCCATTACTCAAATCCCCTTCTTTTACCCCCCACTGGGCATACAAGCTTTCCAGGTAGCTGCAATGCTTACCCTTCCAAATATGGTGCTGGAAATTCCAGTATGGTATCTACATCCACCTGAGATGGTCCCTCAACCATCCCTTCCTCCCCAAACTGAAGAAATGACAATGCAGATACCAATCCTTACTCCCACCACACCACCCTCACCCTCACTCGGAAACACCACCACTACAGATGGGGGAAGAAGGAAGAATAGAGAGCCAACCACTCCACTTACCCCCTCGAGTTCAATTTCCTTGCTCACTATGTGAGAAATAAGGAAACCCCGCCAATAGATGTCCCTCTCTCCCTGAGTTACGCAATTTAATCTAACTTCCTCGAGAAACCACACTGCTTGTTTCCCCACCCAATGCACCAAGTACTACCACCACGTCTCCAACCACCAATACCACAGGGTTACGAACCAAATTCTCCCGTGCCATCTGCTTAGAGTATGGCCACTGCACCCACCATTTCCTCGCGCTACCTCAATTTCAACAGACACTAACGAAAGTATGCCAAAGATTTCAGCAAGAGTCTCCCCCATCCACATCATCAAGTACTCCTGTCACGGACATCCACTATTTCATGACTTCAGTTAATGAACAGATCATATTCCCTTGCTCTCTTTGTGAATCCCTGGATCATTTCACATACCAATGTCCTACAATCCTTGAATAGAGGCCTCACCAAATGACCCTTATTCAAAATCCTACACCTACCTCACTGCCAAAGGTACCAGAGATTTCCCTATTCCATCCCCTAATGTCGTTCATATATTCTCTCCTGAGCCCTAGGCACTCCCTACTCCTCCATGGTTCCTGGATAGATTATATGAGGATTTTCCCCCAAATCCCCCCAATTCTCTAGTTCATTTCCCCATGGAAATTTTATGCCCGACTACCATTTTCAACCCAAAGTATCTTGATATTTGGTTTATGTCGAGTGAACCATTGTCACCCCCTTGCGTCACCCCCCCTACCTCTTCACCACCAGAAGAAAACCACATGGTGACAGTCACCAATTTTACTCTCCTGGATCCTATGTATTCTCGACAATTCCATTGCGACAAAGACATCCTCGAGGAATTAACTACCCCTAATTTCCCATAGGATCCACTCCATCACAGAGCGCTCTTTCTTTCACAAGCGTCCTTTATGCCTCCTAATCAAAAATCCATATACGCAATCGAAACCAAAGACATTCTCCCATCATGGAATATAGATTGGTTCAATAACCCTATCCTCCCCCCTGACGCTTTTAAAGAAGGAAACATGGCCAACATTTCCCCCACCATCAAAATCAATATTTCCATCAAACCTGGAATCATAGAGGAAATCACCATAGGTGTCGCATGCTCTCCTGAAGAAATCATAGATTACAAAGCTCTCTTCCAGGAATACTAGGGCATTTTTGCCTGGTCATACACAGAGATGTCCGGCCTTAATCCCTCTATTTTCGAACATCGTATAGATACATGGCCTGATATCACACCTATACAACAAAAGAAATGTCCATTACACCCATCCAAAGTGGCAACCATCAAATATTAAATTGACAAATTACGCGCCACAGGGTTCATATACCCCATCGCATATACCTCATGGGTCTCCAACCCCATCCCTGTTAACAAAAAACAAGGCACTATTTGCGTCTGTAATGATTTTCGTGACCTGAATCACGCCTGTCCTAAAGACAATTTTCCAACGCCCTTTATTGACCAAATTATTGATGATTTTGTAGGCCAAGAGGCTTTGTCCTTCATGGACAGTTTCTCTGGCTACAACCAAATTCATATTCACCCAGCCAATCAATACAAAACCGCATTCACTACCCCCTGGGGTACTTTCTCATATCGTGTCATGTCTTTTGGCCTCAAGAATGTTGGTGCCACTTTTCAACTGGCCATGACATACATTTTTCATGATCTGGCCCATATAATCCTTGCATACTTGGATGACCTCATTGCTTCATCCAAGAAACACACTCAACATCTCGATGATTTACGAATCATCTTCCAAAGGTGTCGTCAGTACAATATCCGTTTGAACGCCCTCAAGTGTGTATTTTGCATCACCGCTAGATGCCTCCTTGGGGTCATCATATCCT
>SNQJ01S0188269.1:6065-18361 GCA_010110895.2 Picea sitchensis | reverse complement strand
TGTTCAAGTACAAGATGATTCAAAATGAAAATGTCTCCTTGGTATATATAGGACACTAGGAGGTATAATTACAACTAATGGCCTAAAGTCGACATAAATAAAATAACATTACTAATATAATATGCCCCAATTAATGGGTAATGAGCCAATATTAGGGCTTAACATTGTCCTATTAATTCTCTGGCTACACATGCAATTTACATTGAGGGTAATATGGAAACCATCACTAAAACGATACCTATAGACATCTCCAGAACCCTTGGCGTCATGGAGAATGTCTTCGTCAGGGAAGACTGCTCCCCCAAGGAGATTCAAATATATATATAGATTTATTTAAAGAATTACACGACATTTTTTCTTGGTATTATGAGGAAATGCTAGGCATTGATCAAAGAATCGTCAAACATGAAATAATGACTTACCCTAACACCAAGCCGGTCTAGTAGAATATCCGTCTAGTTAATCCTCAGAAAGCAACAGCTATCAAGGTTGAAGTAGAGAAACTAATCAAATTTGGTTTCATCTACCTCGTTCAATGGACTCAATGGGTGTCAAATCATGTTTCGGTCAACAAAAATCAGGGAACGATTCACGTATGTACGGACTTCTGTGATTTGAAAAAGGCTTGTCCAAAGGATAATTCCTCACCCCATTCATTGACCAGATTGTCGATGAATGCACAGGTTGTGAGGTCTTCTCTTTCATGGATGGATTTTTGGGATACAATCAGATACAGATTAAGCCCGAGGTCCAACATAAAACAACTTTTATCTATCCATGGGGTACATTTTCTTATTGGAAAATGCCTTTTGGCCTCAAAAATGCTGGAGCCACCTTTCAACGATCAATGTATTTTTCTTTCCATGATATCAAACACATAGTCGAGGCTTATCTCGATGATTTAGCATCACGATCTCGAAAGAGAGTTGATTATCCCACGCACCTCTGACTTATCTTTGAATGATGTTGCTACTATCGGATTTGCTTGAATCCAAACAAATGGAGTTTTTGTGTGACGTCGGGTCGTCTTTTAGGTTTTATAGTTTCGAAAATAGGGATCATAGTGGATCCTCTAAATGTTGAGGTGATAGTTCAATTTCCTCCCCCATGCACAGTCCCTCAACTTCATATTTTACAGGGAAAGGCTAACTTTCTTCGGTGTTTTATTGCAAACTACGTCGAGATCACCAAAGGTTTTATTCATTTACTGAAGAAAGGAGTCCCTTTCCATTGGGACGAAGCTTCTTAGAGATATTTCGAAGCGTTGAAATGCACCCTCACGTCTTCCCCTCTACTTCGGCCATCCAACTATAATAAATACTTCTTATTGTATTTGGTCATGAAAGAGTTGACGATCGGTATGGTCTTGGTTTAGGAGGATGATTTGCTTGAAGAATATGTCATTTATTACCTGAGATGAGACTTGGTTGGACTAGAACAAAATTACTCCCATGTTGAGAAACTTGTGTTGGAAGTAGTACATGATGTCTAGCAGTTCTATCACTATATCCTATTTCACAATACCACCATCATTGTCGTTGTGAATCCATTCCAATATGTGTTGACATGACGTGTAATAGGCGGAAAGATCTGTAGATGGATTTGTATCCTCTAGGAATTTGACTTAGATTTTGTTTCCGTGAAATCTAAAATGTCGATGGTCTTTGTGGAACTTATCTTGGAACTTCCGATCGAGTCAAGTGATTTTACACCCGAAGAATCACCAATTAAGGGAGATCTTTTTCTTATTTCATCTTCAGACCCCTTGTATGGAGATATACTAGTCTATCTCTAAACTTTGAAGTTCCCCGCCTCTGCTTCTCACGATGAGAATCGACATATATGCCATCAAGAAAAAAACTATCTCATACTCGAGGACACTTTGTATCGTGGAGGTGTAGATTGCATCTTTTGTCGGTGCCTCACTCATGAAGAAGAGGAACTCATGCTTAATGTCTGCCACACTGGAGCATGTGGTGGTTATTTGTATCAGTTGGAAACAACCCAAAATACTCTACGAGCCAGTTACTATTGGTCGACATTAATCAAATATTGCATTGAATCGGTCAAGAAGTGCCACCTGTGTCAGATCTTCTCTTAGAAGTTGAGGGAACACCATGCTCCCATGTTTCCTATCATTACTGTTGGCCCCTTCACTAAGTGGAGGATTTATCATACCACATGCCACCCCCCTTCAGACAGCGGCAACTGTTATATCATTGTGTCAATAGACTAATTTACAAAGTGGGTCGAAGCTATGCCAACATTCAAATATGATGGTGAGACAACAACTCTCTTCTTGTTTAATCAAATAATAGCAAGGTTCAACATTCTGAAGGAGATTGTCACTGACCATGGCAGTCAATTTCATAACAAAATGATGTCCAAGTTAATGTCAAAGCTAGGGTTGAGGCAAGAACACTCATCACCTTATTAACCACAAGTGAATGGTCAGGTAGAAGCTATGAATAAGTCTCTCAAGACCATTCTACAGTGAACGATCAATTTGTCAAAGTCAAATTGGCATTTGATGTTGTACTCAGAATTGTGGGCCTACCAAACATCTGTAAAGACTACCACTAGTTTCTCACATTTTCAACTCGTTTACGGGTTGGAAGCAGTCTTTCCTATAGAATTCTAGATCCCATCTCTTAAGTTGGTAGTACAACTATTTCTAGACACTTCACCGCTTGAGAAATGCTTATTATATCTCGAGAAGTTTGATGATAAATGATGTGAAGCAGCCTTGGATAATGAGGCTCATAAGAAAAGAGTGAAGTGTCAGTATGATCATTCCATTCATCCTCAGATTTTCTTTGAAGGAGAACTTGTCCTGGTCTATGAAAAAGATAAGGATCCCCTGGGGGCAGACAAGTTCAAACCCATGTGGTTCAGACCATTCATCATGAAGGAAGTATTAAAGAAGGGCGCTTATCGTCTAGTTGATTTTGAAGGGAATGCTTTAGCGAAGCCTAGAAATGGGCTCTATCTCAAGAATTATTGCTCGTAGGTGGGTTTCTTTGGGTGACTTCAATATATGTACAGTTCTTATATAGTTTTGTTTTTTCCTTTTTGTTTTATGGACGTGTCATTTTGATGTCATATTTTTCACTGTGGCAGATGTCAAGTCAATCAAAGGTGTTTGTTGGGTTCATGGACGATGCTAGCCGACACACTCGGAGGCTTTATTCCACATCTTGGGTGATTTTCACACCTCAAGGCCAATTGCTATATTCTGGACGTATCTGTTTAGGTGACCCCATAAACAATGATACCGAATACAGTGTAATAATAAAGTTACTTCATGATGCCTTGTCGTATGGTATCTCTTACCTTTGGGTCTACTTAGATGCACAATTGGTTGTGTCCCAGTTAAACGGGGTTTACCGCATTTATGATCCTACTCTACATCAATGATTCCTTAGGGTACATATCTTAGAACATTGTTTTTATTACATTACGTATATCCGTGTTCCTAGGATATTGAATCAAATGGCAGATACTCTAACTAATCAAGTATTAGATTGGCATATTGCACACAAGTAAGAAAAAACACACATATACACATATAAATACATTTGTAAATACATGTAATCCATAAGATAGAAAACATGTAAATACGCATATATATATATATATATATATATATCAAAAGTGTCAGAGTACATAAGTGGGCATAAGCACCTCAAAAATACATATCTAGTACACATCATGGGGCTTATGCCCTAAAAAATATACAGAAAGTTCCCCCGGCACATAAGTGGTCCATCCTAAGCTAAGGGTGGGGCCCGTTGGCCCTTCCATAGTGAACGACGATGTTTTCCAAATGCTGGAAGAGTTGGAACCAGGTCCGTGGTACCCCAACAACATGAGGCTGCATAGATGGTGGGAGATCCTCGATCTCGGCCATGGGAATAGTACGGGTGAGTGCGGTCAGGCTCCAATCCACTCATCTCAATAATATCTCAGCCTCTTCAGTTGGACGTCCCCCTGTTACTTCTATTGGCCCGATGACCACTGATGGTACTGCCTCTGGTCGAGGATGTCGCCTTCTCCTTTCAAATTCTGTTGGATGCACTAGCCCCACATCTGTACATAAACAGATACATAGTTGTTGGATACTCTGATTCCCATAAAACATGATATATATAAAAAAATATTAATTAATTAAATAACATTAAAAAACAAACGTACCTATCTCTCATCGCTCTACTCCGGGAGGTATGGGCATGTCTAGGTCCCTGGAAAAGTTGATCTCGATGTAGGGGTAGTCCTCTATCACTAGAATCTGTCATGCCCACCAGTCAAAAAATGAATCCTCGAAGGCCTCTATGGTCCTTGCTCCCCCCTGTCATGGCAACAACATTTCCCATATACACACTGTTGGGAGGGAGGCCACATGCCCTCGCACTGTCTCTCGTGGACTAAGACCGGGGATTCTCTCGAATAAGAATGAGTAAAAAATGGTCCCGAATCCAAATTTTTTGTTGTTCCATCCATGACACTTGGTGAGTTGTCTCTTCATGCAGTCTAGCATGGTCGTGCTCCAGTCAAATATTCATGCATTCAAGCACTACATTGCACAATGCATGTGTGCCTGGGATGCCTGATGTAAAGATGTGGATCCAATGATCCACCCAATGAGTAAAAGTATCACTTTGAGTGATGGGTTGGTAATCTTGTTAGTTGGCACATGAGAACCTACCTTTACATTTTCAACCTCGCAATGAAGTCCAATCATCTCTGCAATTTTTTGAGGCCCGGGGGGGAAGCACGGAAGTTGAATGTTTCACCCTTCCTCGAGAGGCTAGTAAGAAAGTAAATGTCCTCAATCGTTGGAGTCAATGACTACCCCTCGAGCATAAACACCTTAGCGTCAGGATGACAATAGTCTACCAGGCATTTAGCAGCCTAGGTTGTGCCCTCATGAATGGACACCGAAAGAACTTCCACAAATCGCATTGTCTCAATGCGGCCATAGCTGCAGGGTCCTCATCGACTAGTATATCAATGTCTTCATGCTCCCTCTCTCTCCAATGGATGTACATTCTGAAAAATGACAAGTTAAAAGGAGAGCTAATGATTGCATTTTTATTTTTTCCATATATTTGAGGGTCTACGCAGGCTGTATTGGACACAATCACGTATGCACTTGGGAAATTTGTTTTCTGCCCGCATACACGTAGGGTCAATATTTTTTAAAGGTATGCACCCCCCAAAAAAATAAAAATAATGTAAAAGGAAAGTATGGAAATGCAAGAGGAGCTAGTTTGTGCTTACATGGTCCAAGTGGAAGTTTGTTTCATCCACTGAAGCTCCCAGCATCAACTTCTTTAACAAAGGGGTGTTTTTGAATTTTTGGTCAATTCTCAATTTGCAATGGTGATAATGAGTTTCCAGCTTCTATTTATAGACCTTTTTGGCCCTTTTTGTCATTTTTTGACCCCTTTTGTCGTTTTTCTGTCTTGAAAATCATTTAAGTTGGTTCTTGAGTTTCTCATTGGATGTTACGATACACTTTAATTTTGTCTTGGGAAAACCTTTTAAGAGATGGGGCACTTCTAAGGTCTTTTGGTAAAAACTTAATGAAGACAAATGTGTCAATGTCGCAAGAAATGAAAATGTCGTCTATTTAAAAAATGCGATGAAAAACTTAACGTTCGCAAGAGATAGGTGTAGGCAGCTTATAGGATAGTAGAAAAAGGTGAATTGGATGCCAACAATGGCGACACACCGGAAGAAGTAGTTATCTCTGTAAAAGTAACAAATTCAGATTAGGACAGCCAAGAAAATTTCAACTCAAAAAATAACAACCAGAAAATTGTACAAACATCGTCATCAATCATTTTTTCCACCAGTGTTTTAAAAGATGAAAACCAATAACAGTCTTAAGATCAGCAAGTCACGATATTAAATATAAAATCTTAAACACTGTTGGCATGGCCACTGTTTCCAGCAGGCGTCCATAGCCTCGACAGGGTTTCCATTTAACCCACTCTGACATCTGTATCCTGTCATGAAGTTCTGGATTAGAATAAAGGACATTAAAGAGGTTTCTTATATTTTTTTGCAAATTTTCATGTACCCAACATTGCTTCGCTACCGGCGGGCCTGTTCAGTACCCTGGAAAAGTTGTCTTGGCACCATGCTTACATTTACCCGCTGCCAGCAGACCTGTTCAGTATCCCGGTGGGTTTACAAGCACTTCCCACAACTCTTATTCATAATTTTTTTCTTTTTTCTTTTGAAGATATATGGCTGAGCGGGGTGACGCTGAAAATCCTGATATTTTAACATATATTTTTTAGACCTCATCAGATTTTTTTTTAGCACTGTCCTTTATTCAGTTCCAGAGATGTTTTATAAAACAACTTCCTATGACAGGGAGACATCTTTTGAGTTATTCCTTTACGGAAAAGGGACAGCGTAAAAAGATAATAGATGATCATGACAAACTTTTCTCAGAGATTGAAATCAGTAAACTTCTTTCAAACAACAAAATTTTCCAATATAGATATCAGTTTCAGAGATATATCATTGATGTTTGTACAAATCTTCAGAAGTTATTTCAGCGAAGAAATTTTTCTATCGTCTTTGTCTGAATAGCTCAATGTATAGGTATGTGTATGGTTCAAAAAACACAAACTGATAAATTCAAATCAAAATTGAAAACAGAAAGCAAAAGAAAGTGCAAACAGAAATGAAATATTTACATAATATAAAAGGGTAGTTATCAAGCAAAGTATCTCTTCAGGCTTGGCCATTCACCGGATAGGTGTCAAGCTGTCCTTCAAGATTCTGTAATTGAAAGGAACTAGGACCCAACTTTTCAGCAATTAGAAATGGCCCAAGCCATAAGTTTTGAAATTTGGTGTGCTCACCCTTTCCTTCGTGTAGTTTGTCCCACTTCAAGACGAGATCACCTACTTCAAAATTTCTATCAGAAGTAGAATTAGAATCGAACCATATTTTAATCAATTGTTGATGTTGGTCTAACTTATGCTTAGCTTGGACTCTTACTTCTCCCAACTTCATCAAAGCATTAATTCGACTTTCTAGGGGGGGACAATCTTCTTCTTGGACTTTTTGTGATAATTGAAGTGAAGGAAGAAGAATGTGAGGTGGCAGAATGGCTTCTATGCCATAAATGAGAAAAAAGGGGGAGTTACCTATAGCGGCTTTGGCTGTTACCCTATCATCCCACAGTGCGTTCAACAGTGCATTGTGCCAATTCTTGTGATTTTCAGCCACGGTTCTCTTGATAATTTTGATCAAGTTCTTGTTTGTTGATTTTGCTAATACATTGCCCTGGGGGTAGTAACTAGCAGAATACTTCAGCTTTATTCCTTTCTCCAAAGAAAACTCGCTCATCTCAAGAGAAGAAAAGTATGAAGCGTTATCAAAGACTAGACAATCAGGGATACTGAAACAAGTGATAATATTCGAGTTTAGAAAAGGGATTACCTGACTGGTGTTAATAGTTCTTAGCGCAGCAACTTCAGACCATCGAGTAAAGTAATCTATGGTTGTCACAATATACTTATGCTGGTGTGAGGACAGAGGGTTAACAGGACCTATGATATCAAGGCCCCATTGTTGGAAAGGAGAATCTACTGAAACAAGTTGGAAGGGAAAGGCTAGTTTTTGCAACCGCCTTGATGCTTTCTGACAGATGATACATTTACGACACAAGGCATGGGCGTCCCTAAAAAGTGTGGGCCAGTAGTAACCAACTCTTAAAACCTTATGAGTAGTAGTGTCGCCACCAAAGTGACCACCAGCTTCTCCTGAATGCAACTCAAGCAAGACTTTTTCTGCTTCGTCTTTTTCGAGGCAGCACATCAGTACGCCGCCAAAATTTTGACGAAACAGTATACCGTTAACTAGATGAAATTAGGCAGACTTTAGTCTCAACACTCTTCTTTTGGCGAGGTCAAGGTGATGGGGTGTTGATCCATGTTCAAGACATAATATAATATCGTTGTACCAAGGACTTACGAGGTTTTGTGCGCAACAAATCAAACTTTGATCGCGTTGTTCTAGGTTTGACGTATCACTATCTTCTTACTGTCCTATTTCTGAATTAACAACCAATTTACACAACCCTTGGCCTCTCACAATCTGATTTGGGGTGATCTCTAAGTCATACTCCTGAAAGGAGGTGACCCAGTTAGCTCTTTTCTCTCCTAACTCCTTTTGCACTAACAAGTTCCTTACGACAGGGTAGGGGACAATGAATTTCGTCCTTGACTTCAAAAGATAGGATTGAAAGTGCTTAACTACTTTAAAAATAGTGTAGGCCTGCCGATCAACTGCTAGGTAGTTAAGTTAAGCACCTTTGAAAGTAGAGCTCATAAAGGCGATGGGTACTTCGTTGTTCTCGGAATTCTTCTGAGATAGGACTGCGGCATAGGAACGGTCAGAGGCAAAAGTATAGAGTGTAAAGTCTTGAGAGAAATCAGGGCTCATGAGAGACAGAGCGTCTATTATGGCCTTATTTATGGCATTGAAAGCTTGATTTTCTGTGGGTCCCCAGTGGTACTGGATGTCTTTCTTAATCAGGTTCTGGAGAGGCCTGACCATTTCGGAGAAGCTGGGGACAAATCTTCTCACGAAGTTAATCTAGCCCAAGAAAGACTGCATGGATTTTTTGGATGTAGGAGGGGGAAGTTTAGCGATGACTTGAGTTCTTTTGAGGTCAATAATCATCCCATCACTAGACACAATGAATCCTAGTAATTTACCCTGTTCTACTGCAAAGATGGACTTTTTGGGGTTCAAGGAGATGCCGTATTTATGACATTGTAGCAGAACTGCTCGTAAGTGAGCTAGATGATTGTCTTTGTTTTTAGAATAAACGGTCACATCATCTAAGTAAAATATGACGAAGTGATTGATTAAGCCTCGAAAAGAAATATCCATTTCTCTCTGAAAGGTAGCACCAGCATTAATCAATCCAAAGGGCATTTTGCGATAAGCATAAGTGCCCCACAGAGTACGGAAGGTGGTTTTGAGTTGGTCTGGCAGAGACATCGAGACTTGGTTGTATCCGGAGAAACCATTCAATAAATATAGCCTCTCGGAACCAGATACCTGTTGCAGGATCTATTCCATGGGTGGGACAGGATAATTGTCTTTGTCAGACGCTTTGTTGAGGTTTCGGAAATCAACACAAAGTCGAATTTCCCTGTTTTTCTTCCGAACTGGGACAAGGTTGGACACCCATTGAGTGTGTCTAATAGGAAAGATTATTTTATCACTTAGGAGTTTATTCAATTCTTTTTGAATGGTCCGTTCTAGTTTAGGGTGCATTTTCCTCAGTTTCTGTTGGAAGGGTAAGCTTTGGGGTTTCATCGGGATGACATGCTGTATGATATTAGGATCGAATGTTTTAAGATCATCGTATGTCCATGCAAAGACATCCTTAAATTCTTTGAATAATTTAACAAAAGCAGCTTTTTCTTGTCTAGAACATCCCAAGCCTAGATTAATACACTGAGGATTTTCACTAGTTCCTAAATTCACTTTTTCATAAGACAACGAGGAACTATTAGTTTTACAATTGACTGTATTTTTAAATTTATCTTCAAAATCATAAAACTTTTCTAATATAACAATAGATTTGGGTATGGAATTTACCATGTCCGATAGAACTTCAGGAGATTTCGGATCAGGTATTACCGTAAAATCATGCAAATTGTCGTCGTGTGTGCATCCATCTATCACCGCACCTTGAAAGGTTTCTTCCATGTGCAGAAAGTTAATGATTTTCCGATCATCGTCAAATACTCTCCAGTTTGTGATATTGTCAAGAAAAGATGGTTGAAACAATAGCTCAACGGAGAATGCGTTTGGGGATAAGCCTTCTGCAGGAAGAAGTTTAGAGGCTACATTAGCTAGTAGATCTGCTTCAACATTATTTAATCTAGGAATGGAATTTATATTGAAAGCATAAAATTTGCTCATTAAACTCCATACCTCAGACTGGTAACTTTTGAGATGCGGGGAAAGACAGTGTATAGAGTCTCTTACCTGTCTAAAAACTATTTCAGAGTCGCCAAATACACCCAGGTTTTGAATGCTCATATCCAAGGCTTTTCTGAGACCTTGCAGTAAAGCCTCATATTCTGCAGTATTGTTAGTACATTCAAATTCTATTCTACAAGCCATTAATGTCTTGTTACCTGCTGGATCGATAATGATGTAGCCTGCAGTAGCTCCTTCTTTAGACTTAGAACCGTCGAAATATAGAAACCAAATTTGGTTTCCATCGAGCACATGGGACTGTTGCATAGAAGTTGTTGGTTGCATATATGCTACGATCTCAGACTGTTGTTCTGTATTGTTGATAGGTGAAACCTCAGCCATAGAATTTCCGAAGAAGGTGTCCATCCCTTGGAATTTGGGTGAATCAGAAGGAGGTGTATATGGTTCGTTAGGATCATTCAAATCTGTAACCGTGAACTTAAGGTAATTCTCACGGTTCACCCTCATCTTATTAGGCTTACCGTTCTCTGGAAGCCATAAGTGAGACCAGTCTGTTGTGAAGTAACCATGTAGCTGTTCCGACCAGTCCCTGCTAAAAAATAGACCATACACTTCTGGAATATACACAACGATTATATGAATAACCTAAGGAACCTTTGGGTTAGACGATAATCTAATCAATACATTTTTTAGTTCACCTATAACTTTAACATTCGTCCGATCAAGTTGTATGATTTTCAAAGTAGATGGTTCCACTTCAGCGTTAATATTCTGGCAGACAGACCAAGGAATCACATTAGATGACGCTCCTGAGTCAACCATACAATTATGCACATTTCTGTTGAAAATTTCAAAAGTTAAAAGAAAAGGAGGTACATTCTTGCGAGTACTGAGAGTAGTAGCTTGTGGTTTTTTACTCGCAATTTCTAATGCTACTTTATCTACATTATTTACATTATTTACATTATTTATAGGAACTACAGGAAGGCTTCCTTTATCTTGAGGATCAGGATTATTTTTAGTGGAAGTCTTCTGTGGAACTTTTCTTTGCACAACCTTGTTACCAATTGAATTACCATTCTTGCCGTTTTCTGAAATATTTTCCAACATTTTCTGTAAGAAAAATGGAAACTTCAACAACTCATAAATAGAAATGTTAGCCCTTAATTTTTTAAGATCTTCATCGACATCATAGTCTAAGTTAGGGCTGACATTGCTCTGTTTAGTTCTGTTGTTTTAGATGGCTTTGGAGGTGAAGATGTAGTGTTCTCGGTAGAAGGTTTGTTTGTTGTCTTAGTCCTAGTGTTATAAGGGTGAATAGTCTCGAAGTTAGCTTGAAAGATGTTGTCCGAAAAGTGTCCAAAATTTTTTGGAGAAGACTCTTCTTCTTGAACTGTTTCCTGTTCGAATTCCTCTTGAGGGATCTCGAGAGGCATCAAGTTATCTTGGGCTTCTAGAATTGTTTGAAGGGCACATTGCAAACTTTCTAGATTTAAGCCTTCAGGGTTTGGGTTAGGTCGATTGGTAGGAAAGGGTTTTCGGAAAGGAGGTTTGTAGGATCCTTTACTCGAGGAATATTCTTCAGTCGACCTTTTTAAGTCTATAACTTGATTCCACTGTTTTTGAACAACTTTAGTTAAATTTTCCAAATCAGAGTTTTCAAGTTCTGTTTTACTTTGTGTGGGTCTGGGGAGGATTTCAATCTTCTTTTTGGAAGAAGAAACAGTCTCAGTTTCGTTGCTAGAAGAGTCCTTAAGACTAAGTATATCTTTTTCAACCTGAGTAGCCTCCTTGAAGGCTTCTAACAACATGGCCTTTTTGGATCGTTTAACCCAAAAAGCTATGCTTTGATGTAACGCTTTAGTGTAGTAAGCTATTACAAGACTCTTAGCAGGCATAGAATCTGCAGGGATTCGATTTTTAAGTGCTAAGAATATTTGATTAAAATCTTTAACTTTTTCTTTTAGGTTCATTTTTAAGCTTGAAAGATCCATGACTAAGACATCCAGAGGTTTACCATCTCTGAATTTTTCCAAAAAACATGATTCAAACTTTTCCCAAGACACTATGGTATGGGGCTATTGGGAAAAGTACCAAGTGGATGCATTACCCTCAAAAGTATAAGGGAACAACCTATAGACAACGTCTTCATGTTCAACATTGCGGAGTCTAATGGCTAGCATAAATTTTTGGATATGATCTTCAGCTATCTGTTTTGAATCAGGATCAAACTTGGGAAGCCATTTCTCCGGGTGCTTAGGTAAAGGGTGTTGGGCTCCAGGTACAGCTACAACATCCTGGTCCAACCA